>JNBR01001810.1:0-25175 GCA_002081595.1 Achlya hypogyna | reverse complement strand
TTATTTTGACCGCCACTGTACAAGATTCCGCACCTGCACAAGTACAGTCACCTCGGGGCTAAGTTGGGCTTGCTTAAGTTGGACTTTGTCCGACCTGCACAGTCTCACCACCAATTTTTTATTTACAGACGCGTGAAATATAATAAAGACCGACACCAGATTTATTAAACATATAATTCCGCCATGTAGGAGGTGAGGTACACGGTGGAGCTCCGATCGTTGCATCCCATAATGACGTCCCATCCGTCGCCATCGATGTTATCAATGAAGCTGTCCACGAAACCAGGCGCGATCTCCTCCTCGGGGCCAATAGTATCGTCCAAATAGACGATACCGATGTTCGCTTTGATAAATGAATTCTTTATCAACACTGCAGTCATCTCCGCCCAGGCCGCCGCAACCATACTGGCGGCATCCATGAGATGTGCGGGACGGCCATGGTCTACGCCATACTTGCCGGCGCGGCCATCGTCCACGATCTTGGCAATAGCGTCCTTCTCGGACTGCGGTCGCTCGAGGAACTTGAGCACCTTGGCCATGAGCTTGAACCGGTAGCACTTCTTTAGCGCGGCGATAATACCCATGTCACATGGCTGTCGCCAGCTCGTGCAATTGGGCGGGAGGAACTTCACGCGGACGCCGTCGTAGTTGGACTCGGCGTAGTGCCCCGGGGCGTTGTCTAGGATAAGGAGCACGCGCTCCTGCGTCGTGCTCCGGACGGACGGCACGAAGACGGTCTCAAACCAGGCCTGAAAGACGTCGCCGTCCACCCACGCGTTGTCCTGCTGCATGTAGTTGAGCGGCCACGTGGTCTTGAGCGAGCAGACAGGGTTCTTCGGCTTGCCCACCCACATGAGCGGCACCTTGTGACTACCAATCGCGTTGGCGCAGATCAAGAGCGAGACGCGCTCCTTGGCGACTTTGCGGCCGCGCACGTTGCGCGGGTCCACGTCCGGCGCCGTGAGCGTGTACCTTGGTTGCACGCGGTAAAAGGAGGCCACTCTCGTCCATGTTGTACACCGTCGAGGGCGTGTACTCGGCCACGACGCGGCAGAGGTCCTCGAGCGCGGCAAGGATAAGCGGGTCTGACTTGCCGACCGACGCTTCTTCCCCAAAGAGAAGCATCGCGCCGATACCATGGCGGCGTCGAAAATCGTGTAGCCAGCCCCACGAAGGAACGAACTCGTCCTCGCTCAAGCCGCCGGCCCGCGCGATCTCCTCGGCCTTGACCATGGCAAGCGACGGGGGCACTGTAGTGCGCGTGGCTGGTACCGGTACGTCGTCGCGAGCGCTGTCGCCGTCATGGTGGCCGTGCGCATGTAGATTTTGGGGCGTTCTTGAGGAGCTTGTAGATGGCCGCGTCCGTGACGCCGTGCTCGCGGCCGATGGCGCGCTTTGTCGGGGGTTCGGGCCGTTGAGCCGTGCTAGAATGGCTAGTCGCAGCGCATCGTTGAGACGCTGGCCTTGCCCGCGGCGCTTCGTCTCACCATGATGATAGGCGGGGGCGATCGCGAGCTCCTTGGTCGCGCGCAGCTTGGTGGCGCGTCGTTTGGTCATTGTTGGCGCCAAAGGAAAAATAGAACAAATATAAATGGCCACCAAAATCATCACCACTCGTTTTTTATTTCATGCGCCATTTTTTGTTCTCTTGGCGCGCGATTGCACACTTCAACATTTCTGAGGTCCAACTTAGCCCCGAGGTGACTGTAGAAGGAACGGCGCACCGGGCTATTGTTGGATAATCTCCTTGTCGATGGTGGCGTCATCGACGACGCCCTCGACGCCATGTACCGTCTAACCGACCGAGCAGAGCTAGATGAAATATGCCAACGCGTAAAAAAATATAACTTGGATTTTGTATTGCAATATCGTTTCGTCAAAGCGATTGATTTACGAATTGTATAGATCTTGTGTTGCAATCATTTCGGACTAAAAAAACTTCAATTGCTGAAATCGTTCCGGACCGGAGGTAGTAGTACATTTCAAACGGAATAATTTTATTTTTTTGAAATCCCACACAAAAAACCGGGGCCTCGTGTTGATGGACAAGCTGCGAGGCATCGATCTATCTCGCTATACGACGGGTCCTTCTGCCCTTGCGGTCGCCCACGAGGTCTGACTTCTGCTACGTCCGTGTGACGCACTATCGTCTAGGTCTGCCGCGACTTGAACTGGGACCCGAACGAGTCTGTGAGCCTCTCCCTAGTCGTATGGCTCGAGCACAAAAAGGGGTGCCTCATAATTCTCGTAGGAATTGCTGGCGCAAAAGTTGTCGCCGTCGCCACTCACATTGCAGACAATGGCGGTATCGGAAATTGACGCTGCTGTTCTCCACTGCGCTCGCGGGACATGTGTAGCGCCTATTGTGCAGCATGCTATCTCGACCGTCGCCTACCCCGTAATGGATCTCATTTCGACGCAGATACTTAGTGCACGTCTGGAATCGCTGCTCGAAGCTTTTCCAGGCGACCATTTCAACCATGCGGTGGCAGTCAAGGCCAACCCCGTGCGCAGTGTTTTGCGCGTGGCACAGGGCAAAGGTTGTGGTGCTGAATGTGCGTCCTTCGCGGAGGTCCAACACGCGCTCTCGCTTGGCTTTGCACCGCGCTCTATTGTCTTCGACTCACCGTGCAAAACGCACGACGAGCTCTACGAGACTATCCGTGCCGGAGTCTATGTTAACTTGGACAACCTCGAGGAAGTCGACAAAGTCCGCGCCATATTTGAGCAGCTGTACCCCAACGGTGCCGAAGTGCCTGCTGTCCACGATGGTCAAATTGGCTTGCGCATCAATCCCGTCGTTGGCTCCGGCTCGATTGCGTCCACAAGCACGGCCAACAGCGCCAGCAAATTCGGTCTCCCGCTTACATCGTCCACCCAAGACTCTCTCATCGCCCTCTACAAGGTCTATGGTACTCGAGGCACTGCGCTGACTACATGTATTGCAGGGCAATACGTGGCTCCAAGGCGTGCATGTGCATGTCGGGTCGCAAGGCTGCCCTGTCGAGCTTCTCGTCACGGGTGCTGCGCGCGCCGTTGACTTTGCGAACGCCGTCGGGAACGGGCAGGTTCGAGTGCTCGACATCGGCGGTGGCATGCCCACGGTTTACGACGGACTGCCGACCTCGGATCTCTCGTACGCTGACTACGCCGCGCGGCTCCGTGTGGCCGTCCCCGACGTATTCTCGGGCAAGTACCAGGTCATCACCGAGTTTGGCCGCTCTGTCTTTGCCAAAGCGGGCATCACCGTAACCCGCGTGGAGAGCGTCAAGCAGTGGGCCGGCCAGAACATCGCCGTCGTGCACATCGGCGCCAACCAGTTCCTGCGCACAGCGTACCTCCCGCACGCATGGCCCCACGTATTCTCGGTCTTTTCGGCTGATGGTGTCTTGCGCGACGGGTTAGTTCATACCTCATTGACATTGTGGTTCTCAGCGTGGACTTGCAGGCCGATGGTCAAGCAAGACATTGCGGGACCGCTTTGCTTCTCAGGGGATTTTCTCGCCAAGGATGTACTCCTGCCGCAGATGAGCGTCGGCGACTACGTCGTGGTTCATGATACGGGTGCGTACACTGTGGCGATGTACTCCAAGTACAACAGCCGCCCATCAACGGCCATCTATGGTTACGCGACGGATGCCAACGGAGCTCCTCAACTCACGCTCTTCAAAGACCAGGAATCCATCGAGGAAGTACTTCGCTTCTGGGGACCTTAACTTGATTCATTTGTGTTTGCTGCCCATTCGTGCGCTGTTGCGGTCTCGTCCTCGAAATGCTGGGTGGCATCTTCTGGCGTTTGGTCGAGGCGTTTCTTGGCCCGTCGGCTAATGTTGCTTTGTTTGCGCTACGTAAACGAGAGATTGGATAGCAGTCAATTGGAAGGTGCACCTTGGGAAGGCACGAGGCTAGCGCCGACGGCCAGTCCGCCCCGCCGCTGATCGCCGCCAGAATGTCCACGACCGTGTTGACATTGAGAATGTGGTCGTTGTGCCGGTCGAGAATGTACTCTTGAATAGGGAGCCGGGCAGTGGCAACGCCGATGGCGTCGGCAGCCGCTCTCGATCGGCCCTATACGTACTAAGGGAACCATGCTTCTTTGTTCGTGTGCACCTTGACGCGGGAGCGGTCGACGATGCCACCTACGCGTGTCTTAGTTTCGAACAACCACATGCCTACGAACCAATGACGTAGACTTTTGTTGGGTCGAGCGTCTCCAAGACATTGGGCGAGTCGGGCGTCAAGAAGACAAGTTCCTGATCTGCGCGTCAACACTGCCAACGACGCATCACAGACATACCTCGGGGTTGAAAATCTCGTGTACTCGTCGCGTCTCGGTGCACACCTTCCACTGGTCGATGCCAAAGCGCTGGAGAGCTGCTTCGATGCGACCATGGTAGTTGGCAATTGTGAGGGCGAACGGGCTCGTCATGCGCTTCGTCGTGCCATAGCTGAACTTAATCTGCTTCGAGAGGCTGTTGATCTCCTGTAGCTCCATCAGGCCTTGCAAGCTAGCTTTTTGTCGGTACCTTTTCGCTCATGATCTCGTCGTAGCCGCAGTCAAAGGCAATGCGCTGGCCCTGGCTGAGCGCGTTCTCGAGTCGCTCCTTGCGTGCCGCCGCCGCGGCTGCTTCCTCGAGCAAGAAGACGCGCCGTTCCACTATAGATGCCTGCGGCTTGGAGAAAACATAGAAGCGGAGCTTACCAGCAGACATCGAGCACAGCAGTTCGCGCCGACGGTCCTTCTTGCGCTGCTTCAGCTCCGCCGTCTTGCGCTCGAGCTTCTCCTCGTATGTCTCTTCCATCTTGCAAATGCAAGCCAATCAAGGGAGGTGTCGAAAGTGCACCAAAGGCGCACCCAGTTTGCACCAGCCGACCGCACTGCTCGACGCCCGCCTGGCTCACTCCAGAATCATTCATTCGTTGGTTCTCCACACGAGTATTTACTCTTATAAAAGCTCGTAACCTCGCATCATGTTTAGTGGCTGCATCGAGCCTCGCTGTCCAGAGGACCCCCGTTTCCCTCGTACCAGCCCTGTCTCGATGTAGGTGCTCCTTTGTTGCCGACGCCGAACCAGTTACGTAACAGTTTCGCTGGAAAGGCGGAATGGCAACTTCACCGCCGGTGTGCGGCACACGCGCACAGATTGACACCAGCCCATACGCAGTGAAGTCCTCGCCTGTCGAAGCTCATGGCACTCCCTCGCCAAGCATCTCCCGATCTCGTCGGCGAATGAATCCGACGTCAAACGATTGAAACGTTGTGGGGAAGTGGTGTGTAGATATAGATAGAGAGGACAGCACAAAACACCTAGTCGAATTCCGATCACTCGATCGTGAACCCCGTGACTTCCATCTTGATCACCTAAAGCGTACATGAGTCTTCTGTGGCGCCTGCACCACAACATACCATCATGAGGGCCGTCTCGAGGTCTTTTCTTGTAGAGTACATGGGCAAGTCCAGCCGGTTAAAGCAAGTGTGCGCACGGGGGTAGAGACACTCTTCCTTGCGAATGCCTTGGATTGCAAAGAGGCAGATGCGGCCGTCGTTCATCGTGAGCGTCTTGAAGCCCTGCACCGGCACGCGTGCAGACCCCGTCGTGAACTGCAGCAACCGCGCGCGCTGTTCTGTGCTAAAGTCTTCAACAATCTCCCAGAACCAGTCGATGACTTGCGCGTCGCAGTCGCCGATATACGTCGTGTGCGCCTTCCAGTCCGCCACGTTGATGTCCGGGATACCACACATAAGCAGTTCCAGCTCTTGGTGATCGAAAACAGAGAGCAGCTCGGCCGGGACCACGCTGTAGACGCCTTTAACGAGCGAAGCCAACTGGTAAGATATGCTGCTCATCATGATCCACTTGAAGCGCAGGTACACGTATTCGTCCTTGTTGTCGTCCGTGACCGCGATGTTGCGCCCGTTCGGGCACAAGTCGACGGTCAGTGGCGCACTGCCGTACTGCGGGACGCTCACGCTGAAGTCAAGGCACAGCGATTCGACGCCCTTGTTTTGCTTGAGCCACCGCAGGTTGTTGTACAAATCGACGTCGATGAACTCGAGGTCCGAGAAGGTGATTGGGATGCCAAGCAAGTGTTTGTACATCGGCAACGCCAAATGCGCGTCAATAAGCATGCCTTCAAAAAGGGCACGGCCAAGGAAGCGTCCGATGGCCTGGAAGTACTAGGCCGCGCGTTAGAATGGAAGGAATGAGAGTAGGCATACCATAAGGTGATCTTCCGAGGCCTCGTTGGACGTCGCACGAACCATGTACGAGTTGTGTCCCATGCAGCTCGTAAAGAGACCCGTGCTTTCGTCGAAGATTTCCTGCGTCATGAGCGTGAACCATTCCCGCTCGAGGCCGCCAGCGTCAACGCCAGGCTCGTTGAGGAACTTGATGCGCATGCTCTGATGCAGTTGATCGGGCGTCGCCCAGAGGAGCTGCTCGCACGAGTTGTGAAGTAAGTTGGAACGGTCAATCTCGAGCAGCATGTGGCCATACTCCCAAGGGATCTCCATTGTAGATGTGTACTGCACGAACCAAGCATGCTTTTGCTGAAATGTGAGCGCCGACACAGTCTTGAGCTCGGCAGGTGAGAAAACCATCGTGCCATTGCCCACGAAGTTTTGGGTCGCGCTTTGCCCTTCGGCAAGCTCGAAACTCATGCGCCCGTCGGGGTTGGATGGCGACAGGATGAGCTTGCTCACGTAGCCAACGCTTTGTACACTGCTCACGGACCCGACACTAGAAACTGAGTCCCGCAGCATTGGGAGGCCACCCGACTCGAGCGCGTCCAATGACGTGTCAGGCTGCGCAGCCTTGGCTATGCGCTTCAGGCCACGGTCAGCCTTGCGACGTCCCCATACGACGTTGCCAGAGCTTTCGTCATAGGTGCGGACCCAGTCGTGGCGGCGCCGAGCTCCCTTCTGCCGCGCGTTGAGACTGTTAAGCTTGTGTTTCGCTGAAAGATGCTGTTTCTTGAGTGTTCGAGGGGTCATGTCGTTCATGAGTACGAATTCCGACGACTTCGGAAGATCGTCAGAGAGACCAGCGCGTTTGGACGCAGCAACCTTGCCATAGAGCGAGAACTCGCGCTCGGTGCCGCACAGGATACACGTCTTGTGACCGTCGTAGTTCTTAAAGTCGCAGACTTCGCACGCCCAGAGATTGTCCATGTCTTGGTCACTTGCGATTACATCCTGGCGGTATATCTGCTCCTGCACCTGCTGTTGCGCAAGGAGCTGCGCCTCGAGGCGGCGCTTGAAGAAAAAGTTGTAGAGCCCGCAGGAGACGAACATGATGACGATGGACGCATAGAAGAAGAAGTTGGTCGGCGCATCCGCCCGGTCGGACGAGTCCAGTCGGCGCAGGGCCAGGTCCATCGTTGCTCGTCGGTTGGTATCGGGCGTCCTCTGACTCTTCCTCCTGACGATAGAAGACGGCAAATAATTTCGTGCATTTCGCCTGGCCAGCCTCTCTCCCGAGAGAGCGCTTGTCAAATATATTTCTCTTCTTACATTTACCAAGATTCCCGCGTAAACATTGCAAAAAATGCACTTTCTCCGACACTCTCTCTCAGTTTTCTATCTATTTTTCTAAATAACTTGCTTTTTGTATGCAAATACGTCTAAATTCTCGGAATCAGGCCTTTTCGACTCTCTCCGCCATCGCTGCTGGCACCTGGTATTATGCAACCGTTTACAAATCCCAAGTCAACTGGAATAAAAAATGCCATATCCATTCGAACTGGCAACGTTACTCACAGAGCATGCGAGCGGCAAGGCCACGGGGTGCGTCACAGCCGTCTGCGGAGTCGCGCCGATGTTAGGGCCAAGAACGCTGGGTAGAAGCTGTGCCTTGGATACAACACATAAGGATGGAGAGAGCGTCCTGGGGGAGCCCGGGAGGATGGGCGGAGTGTGTCGAAGGTGACGCTAACAGATGGAGAAATGATCCAGCGCCGGTAAACTGTGTCTCTGCAGATGGCGGCCGCGGTGCTCGGGGCGGCGGGACTTGGAGTCCAGATCGACAAGCGATCTTCCAAGCTGTGATGAAAGGGCGGCTGCAGATGGGCTGAGGAAACGCATGGAGTGAAACGGTTCATTTAGGGGTAGCATGTACATCGGGCCATGGCAAGAGTACAAGCTCGCGAAGATCCAAGACTCTGCGATCCAGAAGCTAAAGCAAGAGTGGGAAGAGAAGCTCAAGAGCACGTTGGCCGATGAAGAGAGGTACGTTTGCCAAGCTCCGTTGCACAAAGCTGAATGTGCGGGTGTAGTATACGACAGATGATGCAGCCGTTGATAGCCAAGCTGCCAGGCATGCTTCTCGAAACGCGATCGAAGCCAGCCCGCAAGCCCAGCATTGATGCCACCAAAAACTTCATTCCAGACGCTGCGCGGGTACGCGCAACCCGGTCAAACCAAGAAGTTCCCGCGGAGCCACCAAGAAAGCAACCATCTACGCAGAGAAAGCCTCAGCCCAAGCCCAAAACAAGTAAAGCGAAGGCCAAACCGCTCAGCGCCATGGAGGCTGTCACGCAGCGACAGCAAGCATACGCGCGTTGGAAGAAAGCGGAAGCGGAAGAGGTGCCATCGTCTGCGCGCACGGAAAACGAGCCTGGTGTGCTGCCACCGGTAGTTCCACCTCAGCACATGCCTATCGAAGGTCCGCCCGTCGTAACACTACTGAGGGAGACCCAAGTCGTACATCTACCGCCTATCGAACGTTCCGCACGACCCGAGTGCGACGATGAAGACTCCGTCGACGAGGATGAACTCAACTCGTTCCTTTCGTGGACGGATCAACTCGCGTTGGGCGGCGATGCAGACCTGGACACGTTTTTGAACGGAGAGTAATAAAGCTAGTTGACTTCGAATACGACAGCAAGCACACACGACTACCTACCGACGGCCGTCCTAATACGGCGCGACGGCTCCTACTTGGCACGTGCGACTTTGCTTGGTCGGTCAATGTCTTCGCTCGGTCCATCGCGCTTGGTCGCCGCCTTCATAAGCCAACTCAAGCTCTGCACAGTATTGTAAATTGCATACCTTCTTGTCCGAGTTGCGGTAAAACATGCGCAACAGAGCATGCAGCGGCTCAACCGAAATAACTACAACTTGAGCTTGAGAAGACCTCTTAGCAAGAGCGCGTACCTTGACTCGGTGGCGCATCCAGGCCGTCGGTCGGGGTGTACGTTTCAGGCGTCCGTATCTAGCTTTCGTATGAGCCATGCCGCCATTGCCGCGGAGAAACCATGGGTAGCGACGGTTGGTACTTGGAGAAATGAGCTTCGTCGAGCGATGGCCACTTCGAAAGGCAGATGTTCGGCATCGCGCCGTCAGTCTTCATGAGAGGGCCGGAGGCGGACGGTCTGGCCTTAAGCGTTGGGCTGTTCTGGGGCGTCTCGGGACACTGCATCGGCCGCGTCGGGCGCTTCGGCGGTCTTGGGCTGTGGGAATTTTCATTTTTCGAACCAATTTCAGCCAATCACGTGCGAGAGTTTGGTCCAACTGGCTCGTCGGACTGGCCTCCTTGGCCTCGCCGCTGCGCACAGCAAAACATCGACGCGCGACGCGACAGCAAGTCCGATAAGCCGTTGGCGCACGGCACGCACAACCAACATAATACTCCACATTACTTCACCTGCACGCGTGTATGGCATGGTAAATAGCCTAGACCTAAAGTCCTTTCGAGAGTGTGTGGGCGGAACTCGCCCGCCGAAGCCTCTGAGTCGGGAGAGGCGCAAGGCTGGCGTTGCTGTACACAACTGAGCCTCGTCGCTCCGGTATGGCCTTAGCCTCGGTAGCCTTCAGGTCCACCGCTGCCTCGAAATTGAGAACTTGCTTTGTACGCTGCGATTGGTGACGTCGCCCGAGCTGGCGCAGTTTGTGCGCTTGTAGCTGAAGCTTCACGAGGCCTTTGATACCGACGACGACCTTGCTTGCATCCGCTGGCTCCGTTATGTCTCGAAGAAGGGGCTCCTTCGGTAGCACTTCTGTGTGAGGTAGCTTGAACGAGTCGGGTAAATTCTTCGTAAAGACAGCGATGTTGACGGGCGTCACAGCAGTCGGGATTGAAGCGGGCAGTTCCGGTCGTGTCGGCTCGTGCCACTTGTGCCACGGCACGCTGAACGGTTCATTCACGAGCGCAACACTGGTGATTGCCGCCACGTACGAAGTATGTAGCGGCGGCGGCGGGAGCGGCGCCTCATGTGCTGGCCCACGAATGTCGTACCGTTCATGCGGTGGTGGCCCGGTCGACTCGTATTCAGACAGCGTCGTCAGGTATGCGATCACGTTGCTGTGCGTCGGGTACGCGTCAAAGTCCACGGCGCAGATGTTGGACAGAATCGTAAAGCACAACCCCCCGAGGGTGGGCCCGGCTCGGTCAGCAAGTTCGAGGATGGCCGGGAGAAGCCCATCTCGGAGACAACGCTCGACGTGCCCCTTGTTGCGCGTTACAGCTGCCAGCGACTCGAGGCAGTTTATATGGATGCTCTCCTCGCGGCCGTGTCGCATGAGGTCGACAAGGGCAGCCACGACCCCCATTTCGAGCATGGCCTACGCGCCTCGTAACTAATGTCCTCGATCTCGAACGATACCTTTTGGTTACCGGGCGGCGTCACAATCTTGCGCATTGCCGCAGCGACAAGACTCATGACGACGACAGTCGCGATACCGGGGGGCAGAGCCATCGGCGCCTTGTGAAAGGCTTGCACAAAATCCACAAGTACAACGCCACCATTGTCAGTGACCACCCGCGCCGTGTTGACTTTGCCCAGTGCGAGATTGCAGATGGCGAGGACGCACGATACGCGGTCTGGGGCCGGCAGTGCGTCGAGGTTGTACAGTGTCTGGAGCAGCGCTGTGGCCCCGCTTGTCACAAGCACGGCAAGGATTTCGTCAGCGTCGACACACGTTAAATTGTGGACGGCACCGGCACACAAGGTCTAAGTCGGGATAGCCTCGTCCTCACCTCGAGCCCATTAGTACCTGAATCTGGGGGGTCGCGGCACCTAGGCACGACGCCAAGAAGAGGTGGGCGTGACCGCGCACAAGGTCGGCAATCAAACCGGCCTCGCACGACGCGTTGTAGACAATCTGGACGCAGAGACTCTTCCGCGCCGGATCCGGCTGCCCCGCGACGGCCCTTAGAATGGCCATGACGTCGGGGGCAACCATAAGCTTGCGCGCTGGCTCGTACGCCGAAATGTTGCACAGCGTCACGAGGCACTGCAACGCGAGTGAAGGTTCGTCCAGTACCGTTTGCATCCACGGAATCACACCGTTGCGCACGTTGTCAACGCGGCACTTGTCGTCGGCGCGCGTCATCTGCAGGAGCGCAATCGCCGCGGCGTGCCACACGCGCGCGTGTTTGTTTTCGACGAGGCCCCGAAGCAAGCGCACGAGTCCTTCGTTGACGAGAATAGCGCATGCCTGTAACACGAGATGAGAGCTGGCGCTAGACGCACAAACCTTGTCGTTCTGGACAATGTTGGCAATGGCTTGGAGCGTCACAACGACAGTGTTGGTGTCACCAGCTTCGAGGAGATGAACGAGAGCGCGGGGAACACCGGCTTCGACCATCTTGAGTGGGTACGCGATCGAAATGTTGCAAAAGCACGTAGCACAGACCCGCTTTGTGTCGGGGAAGGGTAGCGTCGCGAGCGAGCTAACAAACATCCTTGAGGTGGCGAGTGCATGGAAAGAGGCACACCTTAGAGCCCAAAACACGCCATGATCCACCATGGCTTTGGTGCAGTGCTTGGACTGGATGCAGAGGCAATTGGATAGAAGCTGGACACAGATAGTTTTGATGGTGTCGTTCTTGGAGGCGACAAGCGCCATGATCATGGCGGCAGCGATTGCGCCTTGGTCTACGAGCTTTGTCTCGACATTGATGCCTGCGAAGGACGACATGCGAGAAAACGTGAGGATGCACAGGTGCTTGACGTGGTCGGAAGAGGCTCGGCTGAGCTGGATAAGAACAGGAATTGCGCCTTCCCGCAAAATGCGGTCCACAGCCTCCGCCGTCTCGGTGAGGCTGTACAGGATGTGAGCGCAGTTGGCCATGATGAAGTCGTCGGCCGAGTTACACATACGCTCCAAACACACTACACAGCCAGTCTTGAGCAATAAATCGCGGTTTGCCGCGGTTGTAGTGAGATGAGAGAGCAGTGAAACACAAGAGCGCAGCGCAGGCGCATCGTTGTGCGTCTTGAGAGCGTATAGCGTCTTCAGCAGCACTCTAACCTCCTCCGTGCCTTGAGGAAAGTGGTCCTCTTCAACGGAAAAGTTGAGCATTCTACGATGACCAAGTCAAGACCATGCGCGCTGACTAGACTGACGTGTCGAGGGCAGCTTGGCGAACGCCGGCCGAGGTGCTCGGGATCGCGCCAGCAACAAAGCCGAAGAAGTCCGCTTGGACCATGTGCAGACGGTTGTCACCGTTGCACGAGAGGCGATAAAGCAGCGGCAAGAGTGCGGCCACTACAGACTTGTCTGCCTGCGTTTTGGTGCGGTGCGTCACGACGAGCTGCTGTAGCGTTGGAACAAGGCGCGCCGACGGATCGCAGAGAAGCGGTTGCAGGGCGTCGTTGCACGAAAGGTTGAATAGCGCGGTAGTGGCGAACACGACGATTGCGGTCACTGGCGCCGTGAGTAACCCAATGAGGTCCTTGAGAATGAACTCCAGGCAGTCAACGGCAGATTCCAAGTGCAAGTCCGTCTGAAGGAAGCACACGACGCAGCTGATACCGTTAAGCTTGACCTCATCGTGGTCATGGCGACTCATTTCCATGAAAACGGGAAGCACACCACCTTCAATCAGAGCCGGGTAGATCGTCTTCGTAGCGCACAGGTTGCGAAACACCCACGAGAGCGCAAAATAGCCATACTGTGAGCAATTGGGCACCGAGGCAACTACAGCTTTGATCTCATGCACAATGGCGTCTTTGCACGCATCATCAGTGCTAAGCTGGTACAAGATCGAGGCAACTGTGTCTGGCGCGCGGGAATTGACGAGCGCTAGTGTCGACACAATGTACTGGACGAGGTTGTCCGAGACGATGTGCTGGCGGCCGGATTTGATGAGCGAGATGGAGAAGAGACCGAGAAGTCCGATCTCAATGGCTTCGACCTCCACGGGATGCGGTTCGCGCTTGTTGAAGTGGAGCTTTTGGTAGTGCATGAGAGGCAACGCGAGATACCGGTGGGCACTCTCAGCCATCAAAATGTTATGGAAGGCTTGGTTCTGCGTCAAGTTGTACAATGCCTTGACCAGGTGTAGCGTAGACGGTGTTGTGTGGTGGACAAGGTTGATACTCTTGCAAATAGTAGCAATTGTCTGCATGAAGCCGTCAATGCAGTGCTTGAGTTGGTTCGTGTTGTGGCTTAAGTTGAAGTATGCAAGCCCGACAATGCGCTTTGTCTCGACGCTGTTTCCACGGTATATCTTGGCAAGGACGCGATCGACGCCTTCATGTAGCATCTTTTCCTCGAGAAACACCTCCTCGGTCAAGTGGCACAAGATGGCTGCATAGTCTTGCTTGAGCCGTAGTTGGAGCGACGTGTTCTTGAAGTCTATTGGCGTACATATAGTCAAGACCACGATGTGGATCCCACCGTGGCGAATAAGTTGAGCAACGGTGCCAATGATGCCGTTGAGTACCATGAGGCGCCTCGTCGAGGGCACTTGTGCAAGCCCATAAAAGGCACGTGCGCAGTGCAGTTGTGTTTGGATATCGGGTACATCCGTGAGAGCGATGATAGCGGGGATTATACCGTTGTCCAGCAGGGATTTGATACCAGGGTTTTCGTCGCGAGCGACGCCCAGCCGAGCGTACACCATCTTTTCAAACGTCTTCGCACATTGGCGCTTCTTTGCCTTGAATGCTGCGTCATTTAAATGCACGTGCGACTCGTCATGGGCGTGGATACTGGCGACCCGCGCTACTGGCGATTTCACGTGGACGAGGCTCTTCCTCGGCTGGTCGTTGATGCGAATGCGCGAGAGGTACACAAGTCCATCAATGGAATCGGTGCGCGTTCCGAAAACATCACCGCGGTACTGTTTCTGAAAAATTTGGCCAGCCGTGCGTGTCAGGACGACCATTGCGTCCTCATCGTTGTTGCCCACATCCAGCAACGCTGAACGGCGCGTTGCCCTGCGGTCTGGCGGCACCGAAACGGACGTAGATGTCGAATCTAGAGCGTCCACGGTAGCTGGCGCCTCGACTACGGGTGACAGCGGACTCGGGAGCACCACTTGCATAGATCAAGGCGGAAGTAGAGTCTATAGATAGCGCACCTGATTGCACAACGGTTACCCGCCACTAAACCCAAATGCTAGACGACCATAGAGTAACATGGATTATAGCTGCTCAGTTCATCGCCCTCAACTTCTCTTGCCTTGAAAACTTGCTGCAAAGGCGCAAAATAGTTGTAGCAGAACGTTTATTCCCGTTATTCTAACGGGCTACGAAGCCGTTGCATTACTTGAGCAAGGATTGAATATCTGCTTTCGTTGAACGAGAAGTCTGAACGCACCGGCATACCGGCATGGGGGTACTGGTTAGTGGTTGCCAGCCACTTATTCATTTTGTCCAAGTCGTCCAGATTTTGCCCAATTGTTGCCTGACAAGTCTAATCCCATTCTCCTGTCCGTGTCATTAACCCGATGCGTGGTTGTCGTGAGTACATGACACTATGCAAGAATTAAAAGCGCTGTGCGGTAAAAGTGAACTGGAACTCGGGAGCTTCCGATGCAGAACGAGGCCACGACCGCGGTCGTGCTCATGGATATGCTCAAGAACGCCAACGTGCCTTACCAGCAGCTGCTCGAGCTTTGAATGTAGAAAGCTCCACATTCAAAACTCTGCCTACTTCTAGAGGAAGTTGTTTATGGCCGATACGCGGTGCCGCACATGTCGTTTGCATCGTCCCTTGCTGTCAGAACGAACTATTTCTATCTCGCAACGAATTGTAAAATTATATACCTGTTCCACCACTACACGTCGTAACTTAGTGGCATTTGGCCTCGCTTTACTTCTTGGCACCGCGTCAACCAACATACTCATTCCTACAACGACGCCGATGGCAAGCGCAGTGACTGCCGCCGCGCCAACTGATATTGATGTGCCTCTTCGACAAAAATGCATTTTCGGAGGTTTGTCTCATGTTCTCTCAAACTCAATGAGCTCTTTGCTTCAATTGGGTTGGACGAACATGCGGTCGAATAAATTTCCTATGGCGGACTCATGGATCGCGCAAGCAGTTCCAAGGGTCACTAGGTCGCCACCACAACTTCACTCGCCATGTCGAACGCCAACACCAGCAGCTCAGCACTGACGCTTGGCCTCGCCGTCACGGCTGTCACTCTCGCCTGGGCGAGCACCGTCGGTGCTGTCGTGAGCCTCTACATGCAAAAGAGTGCGCCCGCGAGTTCACCGTCCGCTACCGCCTCCCGCGCCCGCGAAGCGTCCATCATGAATAAAAGCGATGCCAAGGTTATGGACAAACAGCATTTAGTAGACGTGCACATTGCCGAGATTCGGCCGTTGCTTCCGCCGGCCTGCCTTCTGGAGGAGATCCCTCGCACCGTGCGCATTGCTCGGACGGTGAACAAAGGTCGCCAAAGCGTAGCGAACGTTCTCCGCCGCGTCGACGATCGTCTTGTTGTCGTCGTTGGCCCCTGCTCCATCCACGATGTCCAGGCCGCCAAGGAGTACGGTACGTTGAAATCCCATAGTCATGGCCTCATGAACGAACTCTGCTAGCGAACAAGCTTAAGCCGCTCTGCGAGTCTCTTGAAAAGGACTTGGTCATCATCATGCGTGTGTACTTTGAAAAGCCGCGCACGACCGTTGGCTGGAAGGGCTTGATCAACGACCCTGACATTGACGGCTCGTTCAACATTAACAAGGGTCTTCGCCTTGCCCGTGAGCTCCTTGCCGACATCAATGAGATGGGCCTCCCCGTGCGTGCTTCTCCCTACCTGTGCCCCGGTGCTCACACAGACCCGGTGTGTAGACCGGATGCGAATTCCTCGACACCATCTCCCCTCAGTTTTTCTGCGATCTCGTGAGCTGGGGTGCCATCGGTGCACGCACGACCGAGTGCCAGCTCCACCGTGAGCTCACATCCGGTCTTTCGATGCCCATTGGATTCAAGAACGGGACGGGTGGCTCGTTGCAGCTGGCTGTCGATGCTGTCGTGTCGGCCGCGCACCCGCATAGCTTCCTCGGTGTCAGCTCTCACGGCCTCGCTGCCATCGTCAACACCAACGTTCGTTCCGGGTCTTTGCCATTTTTACAATCGAATGATTAGGGCAATGACGCATGCCACGTCATTCTGCGCGGCGGCAGCACAGGCACCAACTACTCAAAAGAACACGTCGATAAGGTCGCGGCCCTGCTCAAGAAGGCACATCAG
This sequence comes from Achlya hypogyna, assembly GCA_002081595.1. Taxonomy (NCBI): domain Eukaryota; phylum Oomycota; class Saprolegniomycetes; order Saprolegniales; family Achlyaceae; genus Achlya; species Achlya hypogyna. Next base: position 8,743 of record JNBR01001810.1, on the reverse strand, counting down.
TCGGAGAATGTCATGGTCGATTGCTCCCACGGCAACTCGAACAAGGACCACAAAAACCAGGCCATCGTTTGTGCTGACGTTGTAAGTTTAAATCGCTCCTATGCGTTGGATCTTACAAAGCCCAGGCGGCCCAAGTGGCAGCGGGTGACGAACGCATCATGGGCGTCATGCTCGAGAGCAACCTTGTTGAAGGCGCGCAGAAGCTTGTGCCCAACATGCCCCTCGAGTACGGCAAGAGCATCACTGATGCCTGCATTGGCTGGGACGATACGGTAAGTCTCAAAGTTCGCAATTGCAAGCTCACGACGCAATGCAGGTTGTTGTACTTCACCAGCTGGCAGAAGCTGTTCGCTCCCGGCGTTCCGTCAAAAAGTAAGACGGACCTGCTGCTCATCGTAGTATTAAATGCAAGTACGCGCACGTTAGTGCCTCTTCGTCAATGTCGGTTGCTGTGATCGGAGGTTCCCGAGAGCTCGACCACGAACGAGCATTGGGATTGCACTTAATCCAATGCACATCATTGTGTACGCGTATCTTACAGCAAATTAGCCAATGGCATTGGGGAACAACTGTGATTGGTTATAAACTTTTTAATACCTGCCAATGGAACATTTCTAGAACGTGCCATTGGCCAAAACTACGCAAATTACTTTTGTAAAAGTGAACTTGTCATTTTCAAAATGCTGGACTTTGCACTTGAGTCTGACGTCAGGGCTTATGTCAGCCGCGCCGATGTCATGCCGACGCGGGACCACGCAGATGCCATCGTGGCGACCAAGATGCTTTCAGGAGGCCTTACGAACCACGTGTGGCGTGTCTCGTTTGCCTCGGGGCAGACTCTTGTTCTCAAGTACTTCCCTGGCGCGCCGAAGGGGAACGAGAACTTAAAGCTGCCGGCGCAACGTGCCGAGGTCGAGTTTTGCGCCCTTGGAAGCATGGAAGCCTATGCCCTCCCACATCCTCTCTGGTCGACGCCAAAGCCCCTCTTCTATGACGCAGAGGCCAGTGTCGTACTCATGTCTGATGCCGGTAGCAGTCTCACGACGCTTTTCGATTTGCTTCGACAAGACCATGGAGAGCCCCCAGCTTTGCACCTCGTGGCTACAGGCGTCGCTGATTTTCTTGCGTGCGTTCGGGACATCACGGACCCAAAGGCCCCTACGGAAAGCCTGTCACCTGTCCTTGCCTCCATGCACGAAGCTGCCCGTCCGTCCCTCGTCGCCGCTCTTGGCCCCGAGCTCGGTGCTGACTGGTACGAGCGCAGCCTGGCGGCCCGCCAGATCGACGCCGGATGGATCTTCGGCGACTTGTGGCCCAGCAGCGTACTCGTTGACACCGCGACGCAGCACGTAAGCATAGTTGACTGGGAGGCTTGTCGCCCAGGGCATGTCGGCCTGGACGTAGCGCAAATGGCAGCGAACCTCCACCTCATGACGCTGGGAGCACCGTTCCATAACACTGTGGCTGCGAAGTGCCTGGACGAGCTGGTGGTCGCGCTGCACGCTTCCCGCGCATACGACCCGTCGTTCGACTATGCTGGAGCGTTTGTGGGCCACGTAGCAATGCTCGTGATCTATCCGCACTGGGAGCTGCCGCAAGGCCCCGATGCAGCCATATCGCAAGCCGCTGCGAATGCTGAGCGACTCTTTTCGAATGTGTCTGACCATCCTCGCCAGTAACCTGCCAACTGATAGCATTGGCACGCGAAATTGGCACGCGAAAACAAAAGACACATTTACATGGCGAATCGTGCGTGCAGGTTTTGCCTCGACAAGGGTCAATTCACAGTAATGTTTCTCGTCGCGCTACAAACGAGGTGATGCTGATGCACAGAAAGTATTTATTGGTACCCCACCAGAGTAATTCAATTAGAGCGTCGGGTGATGATGGGTTATAAATTAGAACGTCGGTCTGGCACTTCGACTTGATACTTGAACGACGTAGCCAAACAGAAACCAGTTTCAATTCAGAGCGTTTTAATACAAATCGAGTCTAAAAAAGGTCGTTAGGCCGAGTTCAGATAATTCTGGGCATTTGGCATTTTAATGGGTGGATCCGAAAAGTTTATTGTGATATTCAGCTAATTTGGCAATTCGTACCTCCATTTGTACGATTTATTGAGGCTATGGGTACGAATTGTGGAAGCTCCCCTGCGCATTAAAGTATCAATTCGTACACCCCTGGGATGTCATTGTATCGATTTGTTGGGATTTGGACTACGATTTAATGACACAAGGTACGAATGGCCGATTTCAGACGGCCATTCGTACTATCCAGAAACATATCGTTGGCCAGTAGTAGCAATTAGCATGCACGGACATCCATAGGTTGCGCGTCCTACGATTTGTAGATTTGCCGCAATGGACGAATTGTAGAAAAACCACAACGATTTGTAGGCTCATTTCGTTAGCCAAATTAGCTGACCTTCACAATAAATGGCCAAATACTAAACCTAAAAGTCTAATTTTTAGACGTATTATTAGTCAAGTGTGAAATTTCCCATACAATTATTTTGGAATTTGGAATCGGGAAGCTATAGATGCGTTCAGTTCATAATCAGTTTTAAACGTACACGTTCTTAAATGTTTTTGAACGCCGAAAAAGATCGGACCTAATTGATTTGTTTCTTGGTATTCGTATACCTCTGGTCATTTCAACCCCAATAGAACACGTACCTTACAGAACACCATGCTACCACTGGCATCAAATTTAAATAATTGGAGGCAGGCAAATACAAAAACTTAGTGCACAAGCCAAACAGTTGTTTTATTACTCTTCGCTATTGAATTGACAAATCAAATCACCGAAAAATGCGTCAAGATTCCTGGACGTGAGAAGCTTCCACCGGGAGGCCACAATTTTTTCCAATTTGTAGCTGCCTCTTGTCGACAAACAAGTGGCCGCAGCGACGGTAGCGTATTGACGACAGATTGACACTGCTGAGGCTCTTCGGGACGCAGTCGATAAGCCCCTTCCACGAATAGTCGCAGCTCGCCCGTGCGTGGCGCTTGGCGGCGCCCCAGTAAGCCTCAATTGGATTGAGCTCACAATGGTACTTGGGGTAGAAAAGGCACGTGTGGTCATGCTCGACAACAATCTCTTCCAAGATCGACAGCTGTCCACGAAAGTCGTCTTGTAATGCCATTCAATGGCGCGCGCAGCACGTAAGGACACCGTCGACAGTGTCGATGGTGATCTTTACGTCGCACTTCAGGCACATGCCCTCCACGTTGAGGCCGCGTTTGGCCAAGACTGCCTTGAGGCCTTTGGGAAGGCCCCTCAAAGCTGGCATTGGATGGTCCACCGGAAATGTCATGGCCTGGCTCGTCTTGTCCGGGCCGAACCAGCCGTCGCACAGACGAGGTTGCTTGCCGCCGGGGCCCAAGTTCATGCCCGTCGCTCGCAGCGCATCCGTGGCGTAGGCAGCGTGGTTTGTCGATTAGTCGAAGACAAAAGAGCCACGGCGTTGGGGTGCAGGGCAGCAAAGGCCGGGATAGCTTTGGAGCGCATTTGGTTGATTACATGAGCGCTTGTCCAATACCCTTCTTGCGCTTGCCAATTTGTAAGATCTCAGTCGTGAAGTGTCGTTCGCCGTCCTTGATCTCGAACAAACGGCCGTGACATGGACACAAGAAGTCGGACGGCATGACTGATCGTCCACGGCTCTTCTTGGGCAGGTCCGGGTGCTCCTCGCAGCTCCAGATGCGGCCGCCGTCATCGTTGGCGTAAATGACGGACTCATCATGAGTAACCCAGACAACCTCTGGCACCGTCGTGGCGTCGGGCAGCTCGACGACTTCCATGTCGCCGCCTGAGTAAGTCTTCATCCTGCTTGAGACCTTGAGCCACGCTTCTCAAAAGCTTGCGCGTTGCACGAGAACATCAGGTCGCTCGTGCCCGTCCATGTACACGTCTTTGCGCCACGCGCCGTACTTGTACCCGACCGCTTTCATCCACCTGCAGGCGGTGTTCTCCGAGACAGTCGACCCACCGGCACCCGTCACAAGTGGCAGAATCGTTTTTGGTGACATGGCGCTGAAAGCGTAGCGGCGTTCGCTGTGATGGTAGTGTCATACGTAGCCACTTGATGCACTGCGCAAGGAAGTTCTCGTCGTTGATGAGCGAGGCCGTTTTCTGGTGCTTGCCACAAAGCGACTCGGGTATACTGCCTGTTTCCAGGAGCACTCGAGCCCAGTTCTGGACCGTGCGTCCCGTGCACTGCATACTGGACGGCAACGCGGTGGCGGCGGTGTCCGAAGCTGCCTGACGCGACTTCCCGGAGGCTCGAGCCTCAAAGTACTTAAGGAGAACATTGACCTTGAGAAGATGCGGTGTGTTTCTTTTGAGGTTAGCGACGATGTCTTTGAGCAGCGCGATCGCCGCAGCCTTCTCGTCGACGACTACTCGAGGCAGAGCTCCGGGTTGCTTGAACCACATTGACCATTGGCTCTCCATCGGGCATTTCTCGTGCGCAAGGGCGTTCGCTTGGCGGCGACGGGACTTCGTGCGCTCGCTGTCACCATGGTAGATGAGGCGCTTGCCCAGGACAAGGCGGGTGGCAACGTTGGGCTGACCGAGTGAAAGCACATGCTCATGGGTCTCTTGGTCGGCGGTTGGCAGACCCATATCGATAAGAATGGCGTCATTTGTGCCGCGTGCGTCCGAAGTCTCGTCTTCAGCGCTCGTAGTCTTCTTAAACAAACCACCGAGACGCTCCTTGCGTCGGGCAGCCGTGGAACGCCTCGATCTCGGTGCCATAATCGTCTCGACACTCTTCAGTGGCACCCACAATGTCCGGATACAGAGGACCCGTCGTTCGGATAACCACAGTATACAAATATCAAATGTAATTATCGGCACCCCTGTCGCCAAACCACGATCAAATCCCATACCTCCAGTAGTTAAGGTGGCCTCCGAATAGTGCCCATAACTTTGTCATTTTACGATTCACATCAATCGAAGACACAATATCTCATCGCCTAATCGAGATCTATCGTTATTATCACTCCTTTTAGTATATACATTTGTCCTCCGAATGTTATCGGCCTCGAGCGGGACTTGCAATTCCTGTCGTTTCTAGATGATGTGCACCATAGATGTTAGTTTTTAGACTTTTCAGATCCACCCAGTATACGTGTATATTTTTTTAATATCCGTGTATTTTGGTAAAACATCTGAACTCGACGAAAAACCCTGTGGGCATTTCGACGCCTCAGCATAGCATAATGTGAGGCTCGAATCTCCACATAGTGTGAGACTGTTTTCTCTGCCCGGGTCCTTTTCGCAATGAGTCATGAGTTTGAAGCGATGGTAGTAGCCGACGCGGGGATAGCACTGACAACGCATATGAGCGCCGCGTGAGAGAGGGTTGCTGGCGAAGTCGTGGTTGAGGGCTTTAACCAAGGAGCCCCGTAGTTCGAGCAGTTGCATGTTCACTTTCAATAATGATTTGGAACGCTGTTCTTGACCGAGTTCTTGTGCGCTGCTACGCGATTGCCGCCACCAAGAAGGACTACGTGGCTTACGGCGGCAAGACCCTCAAGGCCAAGGGCTACAAGTTCCTCTGTTACTTGTTCAACAAGGAGGTCCAAGACAACGACGCGAGAACCATCGCCCGGTGGAAGCACATGAAGGGCGACTACAGCAATTACCACTACCTCGCTAACCTTAGTGGGTTCGGCGCCAACGTCGCCAACTGTGCGCTCTTGCAGGCCAAGTGAGACGAGCTCGATGCCATGCGCAAGCCCCGGGATGGCGAGAAGCCCAAGAGCGGTGTTAAGTTCTACTCGCGCTTCCGCAAAAGCCTTACGAGTACTACGACGCCGTTGGCGCGTTTGTCGGTGCTACTTTGGTGACCGGCGAGGATACATCGTCCAGCGCTCTGGATGATCTCGACGACATCGAGTCCCCGCACACGTCCATGCAACTGGACGACAGCACGCCGCCGCCGCCTGCCTAAGACGCCGAGGACGACGGCGAGCCGTTGCAGCCGGCGTCGGTGCCAGCAAGCGCCGAGCTGCCATTATCCAAGATGCCATGAAGGCTAAAAGGAAGAAAGGAAGAAAGCGCGCTGACGACGAAGTTGCCTTCCGCGCTGCTCAACTTCAGAAGCTCGACAAGGTGGCGGTCACGATGAAGCACTTCGTCCATGGGTGGTACAAGAAGAACAACATGGCCAAACTTGTTACCAAGCCTGCTACTCTTATTGCCCACGAATCGCTCCAGGTTGAGCTTCAGGAGCATGAGAATAGCGAAAACGAAAAAGTAGTTGCTGTAGTAATGACGTTATTGCATCTATTTTCTGCGATTAACATACTCTGCGTTGTAGACAATCCACATTGCATCAGCAAGCTCGTGTCGCCAAAACTCGACGTCGTGAGTGCGTTCTACGGGATCGTCTTGCTCTTCAGTGTCGGTGTCGGTGGGTGGTCTTGCTTTGATCTCGGTGACGCTCGTCTCCGCCATTGCGTCTTCGAGCTCTCGATCTTGGAGGTGGAAATTGTGTAGGGCGCACGTCGTATGGATGATCGTATTTTGGAAGGAGGGTTGAATGTTTCGATACCCTTGAGGACCTTCCATTGCGCCTTGACAACGCCGAATGTACACTCGACCACAATGCGGGCCCTCGAGTGCCAGTAGTTGAACAACTCCGTGGGCATTTGAGGACGCTCCTCCTCAGTCTCGCCCCACTCCCGCAAATGGTACCTACAAAAAAATTCACACCCTAGAACTTGACGTAAGATGTGGACGTACCGAGTGCTTCGAAATGGCGTCAAGCACAAGTGTTCCAAGCCGAAAGCAGCGTCGCCGAGGTAGAAGTAGTGTCGGGAATGGACATCGAAACGACTGGAGGGTATCATGCGCATAGACGTACGAGTCGGAAGCGCAGCCCTCGGCACCCGGGAAGACCATGATAACCTTCCGCGGACATCAACTGCTGCCATATTACATTTGTAGTCGTCGTCTTGCCACCGCGGTTGCGGTATCGATCGGCCGTCCCAGCTCTAGCGCGCACCTTGATGTGCGTGCCGTCAATTGCGCCAATGCAGTCGTAAAACGCTGTGCTCTTCTGGCCAAAAGCACGCGCTCTTGAGCCTGCCGAGAGAATGGTAGTCACCGCTGTCGTAGTTGCCCGCCGCAATGAGGCCACGCAGTATTTCTAGTCGTGCTGCTTCAGAGTAAAATTGGACATACAAGGCGATCGATGCATTATACCATCAAGGCCTAAGCGCCTATACTCACTAAGAGACGTGGCCTTCAAGCTTTCGCCGTGCGCAAGCCACTGCAGCGTGACGGCGACGATCCCCTTGACGCTGCGGGACTTGTGCTTGATGAACGGACCGGCGAGGTCGACGAGCTCTTCGAACTGGTGTTGCGGCAAGCAAAAGTTGTCGCGGTACATGGGATCGCCGCCATGAACGAGCTCATGTTGCATCTCAAGAAAGCGCATGTGGTTGTTGGCGGGGCGGATGAACCTAGCGTGCAAGGAAGCGCATGTGGTTGTTGGTGAGCTGGCGAACCTGAGCTCTGGCAGAGCCGTCGACTCCGCGCTTGCGACGACAAAGGCAGCCTGGGCCGCTTATGCGAGCAAGATCGTGGCCACCTCGTCGTCGTCGGACGCCATGCTGTCGTTTCACCAATGGAGCCTCCGTAAAGTCAGGTCGATTGACCTCTATGAAATGATAATATCCAGAATGCCAAAATGCCCAGCAAAATATCTATTACTACTCTGTTCCATAAGAATTGCACATTTGACTGCTGATTAACCTAAAGTCGACAAAAATTCGCGTTTGAGGCTTTTTATTGGTTTGATAGAAAGAGCGTGATTCGCGCTTTGATTTGGTAGTTCTAGTTGCTTTCACGGAGTATTATTGGCGGAGCAATGTTTGGTTGAAAATGGGTGGCGCTTCTCGACCAGCAATTTTGTTTCGCTTTGCATAATACAGGCCATTTGAACATTGCACGACAATTGCTCATGGTATGGACAGCCAGTACGTATCCCTCCAGCGCCGCACGACTTCCTGAAGATGCCGCGCCTACCGGCCGTCCGAACCTCCGCGACAGTGAGCGTCGTGCCATTTTCGAGCATTTACTCGAATTGACCATCAATGGAGTCCTGCCGCGCAACGCGATACCTCAAGTGGCCCTTCGGTATCACCGCACGGACAGTACGATAACGCGTGTGTGGAAGCGAGGTTTGGAAACTCGTCGCGAAGGCGACGGCGCGGCAAACGTCCATTCACGAATGCGAGGCATTGATTTATACGGGCATCTTCGATTTATTCCCAAAGGAATTGATTCTGACAATATGTACTTACCTTGGGCAATTGCGGCCTGAAAACACGACGATCGCGCGACGTGATTGAGGCATCCATTCGTGCAGTCCCCCACGACAAGCGCACGACGCTACGATCCCTCGCGGCGGCTACCGGGCTGCCCAGGACCACATTGCACAGGCACAAGGCAAGTGAACCACGCTTCAGTGCCAAGTCAAATTGGCTAAAGCCAAGACTTACCGACACGAACCTTCACCAACGTTTGACTTTTGCGCTTTCGCATCTGCACCCGGGGCCCAATGGTCAACAGATCTTCTCGACCATGCACAACATGGTGCACGTGGACGAGAAGTGGTTCTTCTTGACCCAGGACAAGAACAAGTATTACATCTACGACGACGACGTGGTCGCGGCGCGTACGGTGCAATCCGAGCGACACATACAGTAACCAAGGTTATGTTTCTTGC
>JNBR01000003.1:68110-79139 GCA_002081595.1 Achlya hypogyna | reverse complement strand
ACGTCCCATCGTCGCAAGCCGAAACCTTTGGCAACGCTGGGTCTCATCTCCTTGACATCGACTACTTTTCGCTTCAGTTCGATGTAGCAGATCTACCAACTATTGGAGCTTTCGACTGGTCGATCTCGCCACGACGCCACTACATTCCATCCACCGATCACGAGGCCATACTTCCAAGCATGTTTGAGATGGCCAGTTTCCCCATCTACATGTATGTGCAAAAGAACAAACGAGAGGAGCTCTTTCACAGTTTTTGCGCATTTCGGTCAACGGCTTTCCGAATCAACCCATCGAACGATGCTTTCCTCGACGGCCACCCACAGCGTATTGCAACAGCGAGTTTGGCCCGCCTACTTGAAAATTGTGGTGTTAAGCACGTCCACCTGCGCGCGTATGGGCAGAAATGCCCGTTGCACGATTATCAATGGCTTTGGGACTCCCTTGAGCGCCATACTCGGTACGCCCTGGTAGACATCGCTCAGAACATTTCCAGTTCTTCCGTGCCGCTGTTCTCGATTGCGCATAATAACCCAATACGTGCAGAGATAACAGTGTACGACACATATCAGTGGCTTCGCCTCCAACACATCACGACATCAAGCCGCACTCACACCAGCGGTGGTGGCATCCAGCTCCTGTACAAGAAAGGCGACGTGCGTGCTGTCAAGGTGTACGGGAAGATGGTCCACCACATCAAGGCGAGAGATACCTCGTCGCCCCTCATGGACATGCACAAGCGTATGTTTCCGTACAAGAACAAGTGGAAAATTATCGACTCCATCATTGCTGAGCTCTCGCGCGATGCCGCTCTACCGAAGCCTCTGCTTGACTCGCGGGCCACGGGCTACCGTTTCGAAACACGAGTCAAAGCGTGGTCTGTCCTCGATGCACGTGGCAAATACTTTGCGCTCAAACGGCAGATATTCCAACATATCCACCAGACCCATATTGGCTACGTTAATTACGTCAAACACGCGGCAAGTGTGTGGGCCTACATTGGTCCTTTCTTGGCACCCCTCGTCCATGTGCGAAGAACAACTCCAGCCACACCGATAGTCCAGCAGCTCTTCTACTTTATGCTTCAAGAGCTCGGCATGGGCACACTCCAGTCCACTCGCATACTCAGCAATCTCGGCAGCAAGTTCCAATTCATTCCAAGCATTGGTCGATGGAGCTTTGACACTCGCCCTGGGACGGTACCATTACCTAGTGCTTACGAGCAAGTACTCACGGAGGAGCGCGATGACGACTACATGATATATGTCGAGGACGTTGCTTCCAGAGTCGGCCAACGCCGTCGTGGTAAACCTACAACGGCTGGTGCTATCTTTGCGCGTGATGTGCTCGACACTATCCTCAGGCGAGTCATTATCACACGTAATGCACAAGGACGATATGTTTTGCGCAAGCCATCGGGGGCCTTTCTAGCGTCCGGAAAGACGCAATATCATGTCGCTGCCGCTCTGTACGAGAAGTACAATACAGAGTACGCTCGTCACACACGTAACCATCCGGTTACCACCCACGAACCTACACAGGACGCGGATCTCGCTTCACACGCCACGGATGTCAAAGCTCAGTCTGTGGACTGTGATGGCGTGTCTGATAAACAAACTACTGGGAACCGCTCACCTCAGGCACCGCCTCCCATGTCCCCGTCAGTGTCTACAACAATGAATCTCCACATCAACAGTACATCCTCGCCAAGGTGCATCGATGGATCAGTTGATAGCTTCGACAGCGACGTTTACACTTGGGTTAGCGACAGACAAAGTTCTATCTCTCCCCCCGGATCGTTGTCATCTCTTGATTCATCAACCTCGGAAATACCATGCAACATTGAATGGGCCCGCTTCCACGCTATGGGAGCGACTGCCGTTCCGCGTCGCGGACATGCATCTAATGATTACGACGATGTCGGTGGTATCCCATTCTGTGGTCTAGAAAATTATGGCACAACCTGCTACATGAACGCTATTTTGCAAGTCATTTTTGCAAGCAGCTTCGGTTCCTCCACATCATTACTTTCTGAAAACGCGCCGGTATTGCAGTGCATTCGCGACATGAAGACGGCAGCTGCAAACAAGCAAGTATTTTCACCTCCACGATTCGACATCACCCTGCACTTGGATGGCCACAGCGACGCTCACGAGTTCTTCACACTACTCGACGACAATGAAGCTCTCGCCCCATTCCACTACGAGCTTATAGCTACGACGTCTTGTGCGAACGACAAATGCTCCGAACCAGAGGCTACCGTATCTGAGCACCCACGATCAGTATTTGTGCCACGCTCAGAATGTCAAGGAATGTCTTCGTTCTTTGCTCGATCATTGCGTGGTACTTTAAGTTCAACATTCAGCGCACCGTGTGCAGCCGAAGGATGCTCATCACAACTTCGCCATCGCTACGAGAAGATAACTGCCCTTCCATCGCATCTTTGCGTACAAATGCAGCGTATCGACGTTGTGAACAACGTGTTGTTCAAGAATCGTACGGAACTCGAAATCGGCATTCACCTTCAAATCAACAAGGCCACACGGTACAAAGAACTTTCGTCATCGAATAACATGTACATAGGTACACGCTGTACGCATTCATCGTCCACTTTGGCGAATCGTCTGTTCAAGGTCACTACGTAACGTTCGCGAGACTACTACAAACAGAAAAGAAAATGGTACGTACATGGGTGCGCATTGAGTGTAAATCTCTCGGCATTAGTGGTTCTATCTTGACGACGCCACAGTGAAACAACATGGCACGACCATTGATGATATATTGCTACGCCAGTCGCGGGACATTTACATAGCTTTCTACATGAAAAATTAAAAGTAACGACCTATGTTTGCTATGCTTTACGTAAAAAAGTAACGTCTTGATATATCGAGGTAATGTTACGTTTACATTTCGTTATCTGATCAATCACTCGTAATGTTGTATTCAACAAAAGCTTTATGAGTTTCTTGAAATGAAACTCATTTAACGATCAAAAATATCATATACCCCTATATATTGAAGAAGAATTCGATAAATTATAATTATGGCCCAAGTTGTCCCTATCTCTTACTTAAAATGTGCGAAAGTGTTCATTGCATCGTAAAACCAATGTGCAAGTGTCTGATTTTTGCAAAACCATATCATAATTGAATAAAAACTCTGTCGAGTAAAATATATTAGTGTAGGGATATCAAAAGAAGGTACACGGAGTAAAACCAAATTGGATTTACCACTAACGTTTACCAATAAGCAGTACTGATTTAAACGGATCAACGAACTTTATTCATTTTTCGACAATACACACATACTTTCGAAAATAATATCCCTAAAAATAAATTTATAGAGGAAAGTAATGAAGGAGAACACATTTTCGTATTCCAAAACAATTCAAGCCGCGGAACGATAGTGAAGTACACCGTAAGAGAGTTTCGAAACCGTTTAACCGCGGGGAAGTGCTGGGGATCTGCAACTATAGGGTCATTAACTAGAAGAGACAAAAATTAGATTCATTCGGTTAAGTCCACAACTTCAACGAGCGCCTCATTTTCAGACTCGGAATCACTGTCGTAGACGCTTTCCGGAACAGAGTCAGAGGATTCACCAGCTTCCAAAGCTTCATCGTCGATAAAGCGTGATACACGACGGCGACGACTTTGCGGTTCTTCTTCATCATCCTCCGAGTCAGAGATTAGTGGACGCGGACGCGTCACCCTCGCAAAGGAAGCAGGCATTACCCGAGACCCCATGGCCATGAGTTGTCTGCGCACCATTGCGTTCGTTTGCATCATGGCGGTGTGCGTGGCCCGGTATGAAACGGCGTCGTCTTCCAGAGACTCTACATAAGTCTCAAGCTCGCGAATCCGCTGTCGAAGTTCTGCATTCGTTGCGATATGACGATCAATCTCGCGGTGCGCCCGCTGCATTTCCGTAGTCGTAGTGTCCAGCCGTGTGGTTGCATCATCCGAAAGCGCCTTCCACACATCCGCCTTCTAGTAGGCGGCGGCAAGCTCCTCTGCAAGGTACGTGTTTAGCGGCTCCATGGAAAATTGGTAAATGACGAAAATGGAACCTGGGGGTAAAGTTCTTCAACTTTTCGTGCGTTGGTTGTAAGCGGCTCTATGGTATATTCTACCATACCATATATACCATAGAGCAAAAGAATAACAGCTCTACGACCTGCCATTCTTGATATCAAGTCTTACATTACCGAATTTATTCGGTAGATGTCTACCCAACATCTTGGGTATGGATATAGGAGTAACATGTGTTCACAACCAACGCACAAATAGTTGAAGAACTTCGTATCCCCTCTCTATTTTGTCATTTACCAATTTTCCATGGAGCCCTTGAACAAGTACTTAGCTGAAGAACTCGCCGCGGCTTATCAAAAGGCTGATGCATGAAAGGCTCTATCGGACGATGCAACTACACGTCTAGACACCACGACCGCGGAGATGCAAAGGGCCCATCGCGAGATTGATCGACATATTGCGACCAATGCAGAGCTCCGGCAGCGCATTCGCAAACTTGAGACGTACGTCAAGTCCTTGGAAGATGACGCTCTTTCGTACCGCTCCACGCATGCCTCCATGATGCAGACGAATGCAATGATGCGCAGGCAGCTTATGGCCATGGGCTCTCGGGTAATTCCTGCTTCTTTTGCGAGGGTGACGCGTCCGCGTCCAGTATTTTCTGACTCTAAGGATGATGAAGAAGAGCCGCAAACTCGCCGCCGTCGTGTATCGCGCTTTATCGACGATAAAGCCTTAGAAGCTGACAATTCCTCCGACTCTGTTCCAGAAACTGTGATGGAAAGCGATTCCGAGACCGAAAGTGAAGTTTTGTTTGAAGTCGTGGATTTAACTCAATGAATCTAACTTTTGATCTCTTCTAGTTAATCACCCTCACGGACAGGCTCGGGGTCTTGACCGGTTACGAACCGGAAAATGAACCGGTCCCTGGACCGGTTAACCGAACCGTGGACCGGACCGGCCAGCCGACTATCGAACCGGTTAACCGTCCAGTTAATCATCCGGAAGCCAGACAGCATCATTTTTTCCGGCGAATTTTTTGAGGTTGCAGTTCGGATGTATCCGGACTTCAAGCTCCACATCCTAAGCCACATCCTTTATGAAGTCACCACTTTTCTTTTCATTTTACCATTTCCTCTCTACTACCAATGTCGACCAAGATCACCGAAGTGCCCCACTCGCACGAGGACCGCCAATGGGATATTCGTTTGAATGTCCCAACGGATGAGTACCTGGAGGAGGTGCATATGAACATCGTCGAGGAACAGCGCGCTGGCAAGTTCAAGTACATCTTGATCGGAGGCGTCGAAATCGGCACTCGTCCGAACCACACCGACTACAAGGTGAAGCACGTGCACATCGCGGCATTGTTCCACAACCGCTGTTCGAAAGCTTCGATCATTCGCAACTGGGGCATCATCGAAAGCCATGGCTACTACATGGTTCCTCGCAACCGTGAACTGCCGATGTCCGGCTGGCGTGAGCACCACGTCAAGGCATTTAGCAAGGTCAACCCCGACGAGCTCACCATCTTTGAGGCTGGTGATCTTCCACGGGATTCCGCCAAGCGCAAGGCTGCTGAGTTGCCCCCTCGGTCTGACAAGGAGAAGAAGATGAAGACCGACGATGTTCTGATCGACATGCGCAAGATGATTGAGGCTGGCAAGACAGAACCTGAGATCTTCGCGTTGTACCCACGACTCACTTGCCAGTGGTACGAACGAATCAAGGCTCAGGTACATCAGACCAAAGCCCGCTTCTTTGGAGACATCTCAGAGCCACACATCTACCTCTACGGCTATCCTGGCACGGGCAAGACGTCGTTGTTCAACTTTCTTTTCGGTGACGTTGTCTTCTACAAGGACCTCAACAACAAGTTTTTTTACCTGTTCGACCCGACCGTGCACACACACGTGCTGCTGGAAGACCTCGACTCCAACAACGTCGAGAAGCCTGGCGTTCAGTTCCTCAAGACGCTGTGCGACGAGAAGGGCTTCAACGTGGATCAAAAGTACAAGTCTGTGCAGCCAGCTAAGGCTACGATCCTCGTCACTTCCAACCAGGACCTAGACTCTCTCATCAATGGGGTCGACGATCTCAAGGAGATTGAGACGGTTAAGACGGCTCTACGCCGGCGTTTCTTGCACATCCGAGTCGACGCAATGCATCGACTGCTTGGAATCAAGATCCTCAACGATTACGAGCGCAAGCAACTCAAGAAGGCTGGAAATCAGGACCTGTCAAAGCTCTATATGTCTTGGAACTACTCTATCGATGCACCCACTGGACTCCCCCTCAAGAAGCCAGAAGAGTATCGCGAGATCATCCGCAAGTTTTACTACTCTTAATTCATAATTCATTTTTCTTGATGCCTCCCAAAGCAAAACGTCTTAAAACCGGTGGCTATCGCGGTTGGACTCTGCCTGGCTATCGATACATTGGTCCTGGAAATCCTCTTGACAATGGCGAACCTGTCGACGAAGATGATCGCATTGCTATGGTACACGACTATGCGTACCAAGACCTGATCGACGAAGGACTGGATCCCTACTGGAACTGGTCGGACGCTGATCAAGTAGCCATGGACAAGTTCGGACATGGATGGGGAGGATACGTCGGAAAGGCCTTCTTCAAGGGCAAGAAAGCGGCGTATTACGCAAACCTGATCGGTCGCGTTCACACCAAGCGTCCCAGACGCAAAATTGCCTCCAAGTACACAGGTGCTCCTACCGGTCGCCCTGCTCCTACACCGATGTCAAAGCGCACACGCGAACCCGACGAGATTCCCGATTACATTGATGACGACCACGAATTCGACGAACCTCGAGATGATCCTATGGGCGGACCAAGTGATTCGAAGCGCCTCCGCTCTTCTGGCGCTGTCGCAGCCACGGGCGGAAGAACCGACGGCTCGGAAACGGCAGTATCGAAGATTGGCGAACAGAAACTACGCCCGTACCACACCACTCAGGATGCGGTGTTACCTTTCACGACGCGATCCTCACAGACATTCACACTTGCCGCTCTCAATGACGCCACAGGACAAGGGTCATGCAGCTTTCGACTAAACTCTATTTACGACTGTCGACTGGATACATTTGCATTCTCCGCAGATCCCAACTACGTCAAAGACGTCGCCGATGGAACCATTCAAAACCAATGATGTACAACTACTGGACGTCCATCTATCGATATTGGACCGTCACTAAGGCTACATATCGTTTCCGTTTCTGGACCACGACAAAGGACGACACGGCAGAATTCTCCATTTGGTGTTACCATCATGGGCTACAAGCACCGCCACTGCTGGATACAGACAACCTCCAAGTCCAAGACTATATGCGCAAGATGCATCCGCATTGTCACCAAAAATACTTGAGGACTCTCCCCACTGCTGGCACCATCTACGCTCAAAACAACGCCGTGGAATTCACAGGTGTCTACTTTCCAGGACAAAAGACCGTGCACAATGAAGTCGTTGAAGATGACCTCCAAGAAACGTGGCACAAAGTGGATGCTGTCCCGTCGCTCCGTGAGGCTGTGACATTTATTGTCAACCGTTCCGATCGTGCACCTGCCGCAGCTGCGACCATTCGCTGGTTCGGTGAAATTGTATATCATGTTCAGTTCAAGGACCAGAGGACGATCTACCAGTTTCCCAGGAAGTTGGATGACTTCCCAGTTATTACGGACCCTTATGATGTTACATGGCCTTAATTCATTAATCAATTTGCATGGTTTCAACGAGATCTCGAGGTGGAAGGCCACTCCCAAGACCGAGACAAACTAAAGCTGTTGCAAAATACAAGCGCGGGGATGAGTGCAAGAGACATCGTTTACCGGACAGAAGACGAAAATCGGTACAAGTAGTATCTTATACCCGAAGAGCTGCCGGAAGATAGGTAGAACTTAATATCAAGTCTTACATTACCGAATTTATTCGGTAGAAGTCTACCCAACATCTTGGGTATGGATATAGGAGTAACATGTGTTCACAGCCAACGCACAAATAGTTGAAGAACTTCATATCCCCTCTTTATTTTCGTCATTTAGCAATTTACCATGGAGCCGCTTAACCAGTACCTTGCCGAAGAACTCGCCGCTGCCTACCGCAAAGCCGACGTGTGGAAAGCTTTGTCAGACGACGCCACGACCCGCCTGGACACCACGACAACCGAAATGCAGCGGGCACATCGGGAGATCGATCGCCATATCGCGACAAATGCTGAGCTGCGCCAACGGATCTTCTGACGACGTCGAGTTGCTCCGACAGCACGCCCCAACAGTTCTCACCCGTTTGTCACTCAACATGAACGTGGAGAAGACCGAGGAAACGCTGCTCAAACGCCATCCCACGACTGACAGCCCGCTCGCTAGGTTCCTGCTGCCCAGTACCCGCGCACGTGTCGAGCCTTGGCGCACTACCAAGAAGCTTGGGACGCTGCTCGGCGACCACGACGAGGTAGCACGCCGCAAGGCCCTAGCCAGGGTCGCGCTGCACAATATGTGGCGC
Source organism: Achlya hypogyna (assembly GCA_002081595.1). Taxonomy (NCBI): domain Eukaryota; phylum Oomycota; class Saprolegniomycetes; order Saprolegniales; family Achlyaceae; genus Achlya; species Achlya hypogyna. Next base: position 70,598 of record JNBR01000003.1, on the reverse strand, counting down.
CTTTGGTTTCGCGGCGACATCATCCGCGCGCAGACGCGACTCAAGCTCTTCAACGCGTTTGTACTGCCGACCCTCCAGTACAACTGCGGTACCTGGACGCTAACGCCGGCGATGTCGCTGGCCTCGAGAGCTTCCACCGACGGCAACTTCGACAAGTCATCGGCATCCACTACCCGACCCACATCGGTAACGATCGCCTGTATGAGCGCTGCAAGGCCACGCCACTCCGTTTCCGCCTTATTGCATCGCGATGGAGCCTGCTAGGGCACATCCTCCGCAGCTCGCCAAGCGATTGACGCATACTTCGCACGCTTCGACTCCGCCCGCTGGGCCTGCCGTCCAATGAGCGCCCTCCCACACTAGCTCGACGCCAACCTCGCTACCGTCCCCGTTTGCCAAGCTCGCCTCAAGCCTGCCCACGACCTCGGGACTCTGCGCGCTCTGGCGCTGCACAAAGGCCGGTGGAAGGCGTGGACCGAGGCAATCATTGCGGCCTGTTCTGGTATGCCTCGGCACACCACTGTCTGACGCTTCCGTGCACGTATGCGAATATCATCCTGCACTGAGCTCACAGCCCGCAGCTGTGTTGATCAACGCGAATAAACGTCTATCTATTATCTATCTGGAATCGGTGCAGCCCATCGACTTAAGATTTTAAATCCCAGAAAAATAAAAGTCGAGTCAAACTGTGATCTTATTGGTCACCCTTCAACTGCGGAAAACATGTCGTGATCTCCACGTCAAGTTACGGCATGTAGACAGAACGGTATGTATAGATCGCTTACGCACAATTAGGCTACAGTCACAACAGGCACCGACGGGCGATCCGCGCTGAAGAGCGCAAGGAAGACGCTTTGGTCCACGCGGGGCAGTGCAAAGAGGACGCGCTGGCACGCCGAGAGGAGCGCGAGGCCCTCCTCGAGAAAACTCGCTTGCATCTGCCGGAAGACCAAGCTGCGCGTGCTCTCGAGAATGATGTCTCCGACCAGCGCTTTATGGCTATATACATACCGCACTTACGAATACGGCTTAGTTTGTAGCAGATGAATATGGCAACGCAGCTACATTGTGTAATTGACAATATTTAGTCAATCATTTAGACACTTGCACGCTCTGAAAACACGAGTTCACTAGATGACTAATGTTTGGATTTAGGTTTTAGTTTGTAGACTCTTCGGATCCACCCAGTGAGTTTAATCGAGTTGGACACTTCACGGGCATGAGCTCACTTAAATTCTTGACTTGAGATGTGAATGTTCATGCGTATATGTACCACCTCCACCTTACTATACCGGTATCAAATACAGGTGACCAGTTTTCTGTGAGGATTGCCCGAATCCTAGGGGTTCAGGACCACCACGAAATGGCACTCGAAATCGGTGCTGGAACTCTTTTGAGTCAGCCTATTTGACCAAATTCATCACATGCTATACCTTGCATATGCACGCGCACTACCTCCAAACACCAACGAAATCAAGCACATAGCGGCTCCTAGGAAGCGGTCCTAATAAACGATGCTGCCTTCGCAATACTACACCAATTCCACTTTAATTTGGCCATTAGTCCGATACATTTAGCCAAACGCCAATTTTTTCAATGCCTGACTAAATATGAGTGACGCAGGCCAAATATACTGTATTTGGCGTTTGGCACTGTATAGTTGACACTAGGCATGTAATACTCAACGTTTGGCAAAATATACGCGAGGCCAAATTAAGTGGACACTAGGCAAAATATAGTTGGGGTTTGGCCAAATATATCGGACAAATGGCCAAATTAAAGTGGAATTGGAGTAGTCGCTTTGGTGTGCAAGCACCGTATCCAAGGCACTGACTGCTCCACTTGGCAATATTTCCTAAGCGGCATGCGCTGCCATGGAGGCTCGAGAGGTCGAGCTTTGTTTCCTGCGCAGAGTGCACCGATATATTGTTAAATTAATACAGACAAGGGGCGCACGGACCCCGAGTTTCCGAATGCGGGCGTAAAACTTGACTTTTTGTGGGTCTATTTGCGCCACGTCCGCTGGGCCACGGGACTGGTGCGCGGTCAGCTCCGCGTCGCGCCGCCGCACGTACCACACGAGATGGTCGAGAGTGGCGGAGGTCGTCGGGCGGCGCGCGTCGTGCACGTGGAGGTTGGAAAACTGGACGTCGAGGGCCACTGCCGCCGCCGTGAGCGCCAACGGCGAGACCGTTCGTACCAGGGTTGAGGGGTCGAAACTCGGTGCACTGCGAGCGCATCTTCTTGCGCAAGCAGTCGCGGTCTTCGTCGGGGCAGGCCGTGCCGCGGGCGCCGCCATCTTTGGCCTCGTACACGACCTCTTTGCGGCACAGAGGGCATGTCGTGTGGTTCCAGAGCCACTTGTCCACGCAGAGCGCGCTACAGTCGCGGTAAGGCGCGGCACCGCGTCGGTGGCGTACTGAAAGAAGTGCTGGCATGGCGTCAACGTCACGATATGCGAACCGATCTCGTATGCGAGCTGGCAAAT
>JNBR01000003.1:0-67607 GCA_002081595.1 Achlya hypogyna | reverse complement strand
TAGAGGATGGTGGAGGCGGCGCAGTGTGTGCCGTCGACTCCACCACGACGTTGATCTTAACCGCCTTGAATGCGTCGTGTTGGCGCTTCGTGATGCAGTCCGTGAGGAGCGCACGGGCGAGGTTTTCGACTACTTCCGTGGAACGACCAGGAAGAGGCAGAGGTTCTATCTCTTTTGGACGCCCGACGGGCATTTCGGAAAGACGAGCCCCGGTGCGGCTTGGAGTCTTAAAGTCGTTGAACTTGGCATTACCACTGCGATCGTGGCTCTCCGGCTGCCACACCTGCGGCTCCCAAGTTTGTTCTGTGGACATCCGTCGCGAAACTGATGCGCTCTTGAGCTTTTTCGCTCGCTTGAGCTTGGCGGTTTGATCGTCGTGGCGCTGGAATGACGTCAGGTGGGTTGTTGGCGTCGGCGCCAGATTCCCCCTCGGTGGCCTTGAATGCCACAAAAATCGACTATCTGTCGATGGGGCCACAGTCGACCGCGTTGCTGGAGATGGCGCGGCTACACGACCGGCGGTGACCACAGCAGGCTTGGTCCTCGCCCGGGGCTTCGAATTTGGGATATCGATGTTTCGGCTGCGACTCGCCGCCATGGTCGTCCACTGGGCGGGGGCCGCGTAATGGGCCTCTACTGCGCTGCTCGTACTGCTCGTGGTGCTCGTACTCGGGAAGGGCTTCTGCATCAAACCGCCATGGACCGTCGCCACTGTTCCTTCCACGTGCCGCAATATAAAAATAATAATCCGCCTGCCGCCACCGTATCCGGATAACCGCCTCCTATCTTGGCGTTTCACTCGCGCTCAGTAAGCCCCGCGACTCGCCAAGGTATCCGGACAGAATTAAAAGCGGCACTTCCGGTGGCAGTCAGGAGGCCCCGCTTGAAGCCAGGAGGCCCCAAGCGCCCGAGCCACACGCCGAAGCAATGAATGCGCATACGCCCCAGGGGCTCGTGGTGGTTGTCCAGGGAACCCTGTGGGGATGGGCAAGGTGGCTGATCATTGCGATCTTTTGGGGTTTGTAGGAATCTTATTGGCTATAAGTGCGACATAGATGCAATCGGATTGGTTTGATTTGTTGAAGGTGTTTCGAAATGCCGCAAGCGATTGGTTGGTTCCAAGTGATTAAATGCGGCATGTGCCGAATCCAAGACGAAATCCATTGGAAGCTCGCACCTTTGATTCTCCACCGCGCAACACGATGGACCCTTCAACCGCGCCCAAGAAGAAGCGCTCGCGCAACCACTGGAAGCGCAAGCCGAAGCCCGCAAGCGACGATAGTGCGGCGGCCGCCCCGAAAGAGGTCGTACCCAAGAAGCTCAAGGCGACGCACGTGCCGCCGCCCCCGGCTCCTGCGTCGGTGCGTGTTGCCGAGACCACCTCGATTGTTCACCTTAGCGACGTGTCGTTCAAGTCACTGAGCATTTCCATGGAGTCGGCGCGGGCGCTTGCAGAGGTCATGAAGTATGACTTGATGACCAAGGTTCAGAACGAGACGTTGCCGGTAGTTCTGGAAGGCAGCGACGTGCTCGCCAAATCCAAGACGGGCACGGGCAAGACCATGGCCTTTCTTCTTCCGACGATCGAAACCCTCGCCAAGTCTACGCGCACCGACAACGCGATCTCGGCGCTCGTGCTCTCGCCGACGCGCGAGTTAGCGTCGCAGATTGAAGTCGAGGCAAAGAAGCTTACTACCTTCCACCAGAAAATCTCTGTCGCGTGCATGGTTGGCGGTACGTCCATGGACAAGGATCTGCGCAAGCTGCGCCACCCCATCGACATTCTCGTGGCGACGCCGGGCCGGCTTCAAGACCACCTCAAGAACGACAACGGCGGCATCCAGGAGCGGCTTCGGATGATCAAGGTGCTCGTGCTCGACGAAGCCGACCGGCTCCTCGACATGGGTTTCCGCAACGACATCGAGCGCATCCTCGCCTTCCTGCCGCTGGAGCGCCAGACGCTTCTCTTCTCCGCGACGCTGCCAGCGTCGCTTGACGACATCAAGCGGCTCGCGCTCAAGAAGAACTATGTGTACGTGGACACGGTCGGCGAGGAGGACCAGACGAATGCGCAAGTCGACCAAACGGTCATCGTGTGTCCATTCGAGGCGCACATCACGGCGCTCGAAACGCTGCTACAGGAGCATATGGCGGCGTCGCCCGACGGCTACAAGATCATGGTCTTCTTTCCCACGGCGCGCGCCGCGGGCTTCATGGCCGCCATCTTCCAAGCGGCGGGCTTCCCCATCCTCGAGATGCATTCGCGCAAGTCGCAGTCGCACCGCACCAAGACGGCAGACGTCTTCCGCGCCAAGGACAACGTCATCATGTTCTCGTCCGACGTGTCGGCGCGCGGCGTCGACTACCCCGGCGTCAGCTACATCGTACAGGTCGGCCTCACGGACCGGGAACAGTACATCCACCGCCTCGGACGCACGGGGCGCGCCGGCAAGGACGGCGAGGGCATCCTTCTCCTCTCCGAGTTCGAGCGGCCGCTGCTCAAGGACCTCGCGGACATGCCGCTGGCCACGCGCCCCGCACCGCCCGTAACCCCCCGGAGTCGCATCGTGCCCGTCCTCGAGCGGCTGAACGCCAACCGCGAGCTCAAACAAGCGGCCGAGCAAGCGTACCAGGCGTGGCTTGGTTTCTACAACTCGAACCTCAAGCGCCTGAAGCTTTCCAAGGAGCGCCTCGTGCAAATGGCCGAAGAGTACAGCGCCATCATCGGTCTGGCTGAGGTCCCTGCACTCCAGAAGAAGACCATCGGCAAGATGGGTCTGCAGAATCTCGGCTTGCGCATCCAACCTAACATGCCGCACCAGCAGCAGCAGAAGCGGCGCTAAGGCACCCTTGTAATAAACACCACCTATGGCTTACAAGCTCCGCTGTCGCCGAGCTCTGTCGTCGTGGACGCCGGCGGTGGCACCGTCGCCGTCGCTGACACGGTCGCCAGAAATTGTGTTTAAAACACCATTTTGTGCCGGGTAAAAAACGCCAGCGATGGGCCAATGGGCGTGCGGGAATCGAGGAGCCAATAAGCGTGGTGGAGGCAAACGCAAATCGCAGCATGAGCGACAAGAGCCCCGCCGAAGTCTCGCGCCTCAACGAGGAGCTGGAGCAGCGCCACTACGAGTTCGTCTCCAACTGCAACGACGGCAAGGGTGCGTCTGAACGCTCGGCACCCCAGTGACGCTTCGTAGGCGACCCCAGCGCCTGCCACAGCTACGGTGAGTGGCTCGCAGTCGTCGACAAGAACTATGACCAAGCAGGTACGTACGACCGGTGGAGCTGTGGCGCTGCACCCGCACTGACTAGGTAAAGTCTACAAGCAGAACTGCGACGACAAGTCTTACGGCGCCTCGTGCTTCAATTACGGCCGGCTGTTGCGTAATTCGGTTCAATCGCGCCTTCCACTAAGCGCGTTGTAGTTGCCGGCAAGGGCGTGGAGGCTGACGACGCTGCAGCTGTTGCGCACTTCAGTACGTCGCGCTGCGGACTAAGCGTCATTGCTGATAATAGAAAAGGCGTGCGACGGCGGCCACACGCACGGCTGCCATCACCTGGGCCTCATGTATCTTAACGGCATGGGCGTCGAGAAGGTATGCGCGTACCTGTAATGTCTCGGCGCTGATGCGGGCACAGGACCTCGAAAAGGGTATGGCTGCCATCGACAAGGCGTGCGCCAACGGCGAGGGCACGAGCTGCTACCGCCTTGGTAGCATGTTTCTCACGTCCCAGTCCAAGTTCGGCCTCAAGCGCGACGTGCCCAAGGCGAAGGCGTACCTCGAGAAGGCATGCGACGCCAACTTTGCGCCTGCATGCCACAACCTTGCGGTCATGTACAAGAAGGGCGACGCCGCGGTGCCGCAGTACGCCGCCTCTCGCCGCTCAGTGTCGCCCACACTGCTGTGTAGGAGCGCCGAACTCTACCAAAAGTACGCAGAGAAGACCAAGATTCTCTCCGAGCAAGCGGGCGGCATGGCCGGGTACAAGGCGGCTTAGACGAGCGTAAAATAGTACTGAAATATACGCTGCAGAAGCGGTGCTGGAAGATAAGTCCACCGCGGCCTCGCATGCTGCTGCAGCCATCTGCGCCACGACCACCTGCGGCGGTGACCGTAGTTGGCACGCAAAAGCTCGTAGCTCACGTCACGTTGGAGCTTGGGATAGCGCTTGTGCAAGGCCGGGGTCCACACCGGCGACCAGTTCGAGAGACCGAGAGATGCTAAACGCATGGCTTCGGACGGGGCTACATGACGACTTATGATCACCTGTGCATCAGCAACGTACATAGCGTGCTGCGACTGCATCCATGAGCTAGTAGCAGCACCGTCATCGACGGCCCCTGGCGACGAAGGGCAAGCTGCAATGGCGAGCTTCCACAGCTACAAAGACGGCGGCGAGTAGGTGTGCGATTTCAGATGCTGTTTGTACATTGTACGAGCGTTGACATCGATGTGTGGGTGCCTGAGAAGCAGACGTACAACGCCGAGGTTGCCATGGTAGACTGCCTGGTGCAGAGCCGACCAACCGTCCCCGCGGCGGACATTGACATCCGCCACCAGCTCGAGCAAACGTGCGACAATCGCTTCGTTGCCCACCTTGGCAGCGTCCAGGTAGGTGTCGCGAACCTCTGCCCCCGGCGTAGGCAACTGTGGCGCATGCCTCGGCATCGTCTGCGTTCTGCGGGACATCGCAGAACTGTCGCTGCTGCACACGAGTTCAAAGTAACACTATTTGACGCTTGAAGGTCCAATGACAGTGCCGCTTCAAGGCCGCGGCGACGTCAGTCGCGGGCCTTCACATGGCATTGAGGGCCCGCTCGAAAGTTGAGCAGGCTGCCTTCGCAAACGTTGCCAGCTGTCAGCTCTTGATCACCGTAGCTGATACCAACTCCGATCTGTGCTTCATAACGTGGCGCGACGTTGAGCCAACCGAGCGTCTGCGGCCAGGCGGGGCGGAGGCGAGGACCATGCATGGCCTCCTCAACAAACGGATGACCCCGAACTCACAATTCCCCATCGCCATCGCAAGTACCAGAGCCGGAGACCGCGCCTCAGTGGCGCGCTCGCCTCACTATCGTGTTGTCCGGATGAGCGCAGTTCGATGGAAGCGCATCTCTTCAGTTTGAGATTTAGTCGGTAGCGCCATGGCCATCGTCACGATCCAAGTCCAGCGGTTCAAGACGCTCGTGGGTGAGCAGGAACTCAACCTCAGCGCTCTCGGCAGTAACTTTCTCTGCGTCGTCGGGCGCAATGGCTGTGGGAAGAGCTGCCTGGTCGATGCTATTGCCTTTGCACTTGGGGCGTCAGCGGCCCAGCTGCGCGTCCAGCGGTTGGACGAACTCATCAATCGCGACGCGATGGAGCGCAGCACGCAAGTCGCGATGACACTCACGGGTAGCCTTCAGGTCCGACGTCGGGTTGTTGAAGGAACCGGGCACTCATCGTATGCTTTGAACATCGACGGCCGCGGCTGGCAACCGACCTCCTGTGAGGTCATTCACGACGCACTAAGAGCCAAGGGGATCGACATGAGCATCCCAGAGCGATTCATCGTGCGCCAAGCGTGCATCCATTCAATGTTCCAGGGCCGCGTCAAAGAGCGTGTGTAGGAACACAGTCGTCGTGGCCCAATACACGCCGATGGAGCTTCTCGCCTTCTGTACTGCACGCCAACACTTGTGGACGCTCACGGCGCGTACATCGTAGGCGAACGCGTCATGTGCGCTCCCTCCTCCATCGTCGACTCACCGATCCTTTGATGTTGCAGCGGCACGTGTCACATGCAACGCCAGGTCTTTGCCGCGAGTTGTGACTTCGTCGCTGACTTGACATACCTCAGGTCGACGACATTCAACGCGACATCGACTCGCATCTCGACGCCCTTGCGGAGCTGAAGACATCCACGGCGCACCTCCTCGCCCGGCAAGAAGCAATGCACCCGCAGGTAGAGCATATCCATGGATTTGCGGTGGCGACGGCGATAGGTCGCGCGCTTTCTCGTGTGGTCCAAGGCGTGGGGCGATCACGAGGCGCTGGAAGACGCCCACGCCAAGCGCGAGCAACAGGTACTCCGATGGCTTCTCGGACACCTCGACCAGCGCGCGGAAGCCCTCGCAGCTGGTGTAGCAAAGCTCGAAGCGGAAGAGGCCGTGAGCCGCCCGCAGCAGCGCAAGGCACAGGCGAAGGTGCGGCGGCTTGAGGCGAGCCTTCGCGACGCCCAAGACGAGCTGCGGGTCCTCGCACAGACCCAAGCGCAGGCTGCAGCCGCGGCGGCTCGGAGCCGCGCCGACCTCGCCATGCTTCGGCGGGCCCTGGTGACGGAGACAGCGACCAGCGAGCGCCTCGCTGCAAAACTTACAACTTTACGTGCCGCGGCTGCCAGGGTGTGTGTTGTTGCTCGCTTCAGCCTCTCACCGACAGCCAGGCGGATGAGGACCTCGCCCTTGCAATCGCTGCTGTTCGCACCGCCGAGTTAGCGCTGCCACCGGCCACCGATGCTGACAACGACGCCCACGGTCGGTGGCTCCAGCACAAGACCGAGTGCGTCGCAGGACTGGCCCGGGCAACGGCCACCGTGGTACGCTCGAAGCGCGTCGATTGCTCAAGGCAGCGCTCGCTAGGCACGCCTCGAGGCCGAACGACAAGCGCTGGTGATTGCCTCAGCGGCCACGACGGACGCCCTCTCGGCGGCGCAAGCGCAACAGGTAGCTGTCATGCAGGAGCGCGCCACCCGCACAGCCGAGGTCGCGGCGGCAACGGCGCGCGTGACAATGGTGGAGACCGCGGCGCGAGAGTGCGACGCGCAGCTGCGGGCGCTCGAGGACGACCGGCGGCTGGCACGACGCGACGCCGCAGGGGACGGCCACCGCCGCGCTGTCGCTGCGCTGCAGCAAGAGCTCGGGGTCGGCGCTGTCCCTGGGCTTCTTGGCGACCTTGCGACCGCCGACGCCCGACACGCCGCGGCGGCCCACAGCGTGCTCCGGCGCCACCTCAGGACGGTTGTTGTGAGCTCACGTGCCGTCGGGCTGCGCGTCGCGAGTCACTTCGCGCAGAGGCGCCTTGGGCGTATCACGTGCGTCATCCTCGAAGAGCTCGACGCGCCCTGTGCCTGCGCCACTGACGGCCTCTGCCGCGCCATCGCGTGCGACATCGCCGTGCGCCCGGTCGTCCACCGCTTCTGTGGCATGTGGCGCGTGGTCGCGTCGACGGCGGACGCGCTTGCGCAGCGCCAGTCGCGCAGCTGCGTCACCCTCGCCGGCGACTTATTCTATGCTGACGGCGAGATCCGTGCAACAAGTCCGCGATGCCTCCCGAGCAGCACACTGGTGCGCCACAATAGCGACCGAATGGACCGTGCCATCTCAGCGCAGCGCCAGGCGCGGACGGAGCTTGCCGTGACCCATAGCCAGGTACCGGCAGCCAGTCGGCGCTGCTCAGCCAGGTGTAGGCCCTCGCAGCGAAGGATATTCTCACGGCAGCGGAGAAAGCGGCGACGGTAGACTCCTGGTGGGTGGGTACGCCGCTGACAGTGAGTAGCTGGCACTGGCGGCGCGCGAACGAGAGCTCGCGGGGCTCGAAGCGCGCGTTCACGCGCAAGCAGCCGAAGCCAGGCGGCTGGCATCGGCCCTAGCTGCTGCCGCAGCCGACCAAGCGACGTGGACCATGAAGCTCGACGCGACGCTCGCCTGGCTGCAAGCGGCGACGCCCGACCTCACAGCGCACGAGGAACGACTGGCGCGCCTCGCCGCGCTTGAGAGCTTGCGCGCGCAACAGCACCGTCTCAAGCTCCGGCAAGAGCGCGGGCCAGCGCGACAGGACGCCATGCGGACGCAGATTGTACGCTTGTTGCTGCCTGAAGCGCTCACGGGCACTGCGCTAGGCCGCAGCAGTAGACCGCACGGAGGGGCTCCGGATGCGCGAGGCAGCTGAGATGCGCCAGGCCGATGTGCTCGAGCGCGAGGCTGCCGCCGCCGAGGAGAAGTGCGCCGCTCAGCGCGATGCTGTGGCGCAGGTGCGGAAGCTACTGACGTGCGCACAAACAGCGGCCGACGCCCTCGAGGCGCAGCGTGGGGCAATGGCGCGGGAGCTCCGCCTCGCGCGGGCCAACCTCGCGCAGATGCGCACCGACCGATCCGAGCTTGCGGCCCGGGCAATTGGCCGCGCCACAGAGTCGAACGACGCGCCGATGACGCTGGTGGCCGCCACGGACGAATGGACGGCGCTCGGCCGCGCTGGTGAAGAGCTCCGAGAGGCGCGACGGTACAGTCGAGGGGTTGGAGGTGCTGAGCGCGCGCAGGCTCCTGGAGCAAGAAAAGGCGACAATGTCCAAGGAGGTGCTGGCGGAGGCGGCGGCGGTGCAGACGCAGTTGACCCGGGACCGGCAGCGCGCGGCGGAGGTTAACAACGCCCTCGCAACTGCGGTGCAGGCGCGGCAAGAGCTCATGCAAGAGCGGTACGTAGCTCATGTGCCCCAGGCTTCGCAGTCGGGGTAGGCACACCACCCTCACGGCGGCCCTGGACCGCGTGAATGCGCAGCTGCCGGCCATCTTTCGCTCGCTCTGCGAGGTGGCGCCAATGCTGGGTCCGGTGGAGTCACGAAGGTCTAGGACGGCGACTGCTTCTTGGGCTTCTCCAAGGATAAGACGACGCTCTTCGGCGAAGGCATCACGTTCCACTGCAAGCCCGACGAGCAGCCGTGGCGCCATGTAAGCAACGGGGCCGACCTTCGTTGCCACCGTGTCTAGTTCGGCGGGCTCTCGGGCGGCCAGCAAGTGCTCTGCGCGCTCTCGGTGACGTCCGTCATTGAGCCGAGGGCTCACGGAGCAACATAGCTGCTGCTGGCCTTCCAAGCGGCCTTTGCGTGCCCGTTGTACGTGTGCGACGGTAGGCGTTGGCGGTCGACGCGTCCGACGCCTCGTAGAGATCGACGCCAGCCTCGACACGCACAACGTGGCGCGCCTCGGGCAGCTCATGTCGCGACTCGCAGGAGACACGCAATTCGTGGTCGTCTCGCACCGCGCCGAGATGTGGCAGCAGAGTTCGGCTATGGTCGGCGTTTACAGCACAGGCGCGGGCAGCGTCCTCGTTTCCTGTCGCTTTTAGGCCCCACGTAGAGTGTCGCGCTCTCGAGCTGCGTTGATCAATGCATCGGCTTGCACGAGGAGGCCACCATGTCGTGCCCACGTCTGTTGGACTTCAGGACGCCATGCGCGCCTCCGTCGACTTCGGTAGTCGTCGGGGCATCGCAGCACGGGGGCGTTGGTCGGGCGAGCCCGGTGTTGAAGCGCTTCAACTTTGTCAGCAGTAGTCTGCGGGGACCAGACGATAAGCGCTCCTCGCCTAGTAATGCGACCGTTCACATGCTTGGGTGGCCGTAGCTGCGTCGCGACACTGCGCCGAGTAGAGCGACTCGGTAGCTTGGCGCTGGTCAAAGCCTCTGGCCTGTGTCGTTCCGCCGCTCATGCGCTGCCAGCACGCTCTGCTCCATGCGTCCATCACGACGAAGCTCCTGTGGCAGCATTCCTTGCACTTGTGGTTTTGCGTCCGTTGGCGTTGGCGGTGCACCTGGGCCAACGACGAACTCTAGGTGCAGGATGTGAAGCGAGCGGCGTCGACACCAATGAGCCATCGGTCGGTCATCCAACTCTTTCCTCCCCCAAGGCATAGCGTTGCCAGAGGAGGCCCGCAGACACGCCGACGCCCTGCGACCTCCCAGCTTCTCTTGGGCTTGCAGCGCGGTTCTCTGAAGTGCGCTGAAACTGTGGCGCACCTAGTGCGTTTCCTGGAGCACCACTCAACCACTTGAGATGTGGCACCAGTTACGACGCCGCGCGCTCCGCTGCTCCTTCTCGAGCTTTGCGGCTATTGCGAGCGACGTGTCGTACGCGTCGTTGCCGCTGACGTCCGCGACGCAGCGCGCGATCTCGGAGGTCATGGGCTATGACACGATGACCGAGGTACAGGCCAAAACGCTGCCGGCGCTGCTCGCCGGCCACGACGTTCTCGCCAAGTCCAAGACGGGCTCTGGCAAAACGATGGCCTTCCTTCTTCCGACCATCGAGACGCTCGCAGCCGCGCCGAGGGACCCGGCCGCCATCCATGCACTCGTGCTATCGCCCACCCGCGAACTCGCAACGCAGATCGGCGTCGAGGCCAAGAAGCTCACGACCTTCCACGAGCTGCGCACGCAGTGCTTCGTGGGCGGTACATCCGTCGACGCGGACGCACGCGCGCTCGCGGCACCCATCGACTTGCTCGTGGCCACGCCCGGGCGGCTGCAGGACCACCTCCGCAGCGACACCGGCGGCATCGTCGGCAAGCTGCGCAAGGCGCGGATGCTCATCCTGGACGAAGCCGACCGGCTACTAGACATGGGTTTCCGCGCAGACATCGAGGCTGTGCTCGCGTACTTGCCCGCACAGCGACAGACGATTCTCTTCTCGGCCACGCTGCCGGCGTCGCTCGCGGCCATCCAGAAACTGGCGCTCAAGCCAGAGCACGTGTTCATCGACACCGTCGGCGCCGAGGAGCAAACCAACGCCCACGTGCCCCAGCGCGTCACCGTGTGCCGACTGCACGAGCACATGCACGCCCTCGAGGCCGCGCTCAAGGGCCACATCCACGCCAACCCGAACGCGTACAAGATCATCGTTTTCTTCCCCACAGCGCGCGCCGCGGGTTTTATGGCTGCCGTCTTCGCCGCCGCCAAGTTCCCGGTGCTTGAGATGCACTCGCGCAAGTCGCAGCAGTACCGCACCAAGACAGCGGCCACCTTTCGCGCCGGCAACAAGCTCATCATGTTCTCGTCGGACGTGTCGGCGCGCGGCGTCGACTATCCCGACGTCTCCTTTGTCGTGCAGATGGGCCTCACGGACCGGGAACAGTACATTCACCGCCTTGGGCGCACGGGCCGCGCTGGCAAGATGGGCCAGGGCACGCTCATCCTCACTGAGTTTGAGCGGCCGCTGCTTCAGGAGCTGGCTGACCTGCCGCTCGCGCCCGAGCCCTTCCGCCCACGAGGCACGGCGGCCAAGACGGCCCTGGACAGGGCGCTGGCCAAAGTCGCGCGGGACCCCGACCTCGAGGTGAAGGCGGCGCAGGCATACCAGGCATTCCTCGGCTTCTACGTCTCCAACCTCAAGCGGCTCAAGCTCACCAAGACTGAGCTCGTGGATCTCGGGGAGGAGTACGCTAAAACTGCGGGGCTCAAGACCGTCCCCGGGCTGCAGAAGCGCACGATCAGCATGATGGGCTTGCAAAACCTCGGACTCCGGGTCGAGACCGCAGCACCCCGCCGGCGCTAAACCCCCTCAATAGACTAGTTTGCCGTACCCTAACGCGATCTGCTGTACACCCAAGGCACCGCACACCAGCCGCGACAGCCAAAGGGCGATGATCGAACGGGTTAACTTATGTGAACAAGGACGGCGAGAGCGAAGACGAGCAAAGCGACGCTGCTGGTGTTCGCCGATGACGTCTTGGGCGCAGCGGGTGACGAGGTCGTGGCGGTGTCGTTGGCTTGTGGGTGCTTGGCCAGCCATGCGAGTTGCGACTCTTGTGTGCAAAACACAGTGCTGCCAAAGAATGCCCGAACCTTGTCGTTCAGCGGCTCCAGTGCTTGCTTCTGCAAAAGCGTCGAACCTTGCGTCATGAGCTCATTTTGGACAAGGCTCGTAGCATCAAAGAGTCCGGTTGGCGTGCCACTGACGTTGACCATGATTTGAAGCGCTGGCGAGATTGTCGCGCGGGTGACGTTAAGGTCACGCAGAAACGGATAAGTCTCGTTGCAGGTCGCAACAGCGACGACGGTGATTGTCTTGGGTCCGCCGCAACATGTTTCAGTGTTGTCGAGGAGCTTCGAGCACCCGGCAGAAGGCAGACAAGCATCTACGCGCAGGCTCAATGGCAGCGACTTGAAGGTCACTGCGGCCGTCGCTGTCACTGTGCCAACAGCGTCGTATGTAAGGCTTAGCGTGTCGACGGTAAGGGTATTAAGGCCCGATATCCATCGTGCACGGACGTCGTAGAAGCTTGTCTTGGTGTTGTACAAGTCGCCAATCTCTTGGCACGGCTTTGGAGCGTCAGCCGAGCAGTTGCCCATTGTCGCTGGCAGGGCCGTAGCAGCATACGTGGCGATGACGGGCTTGAAGGTGTCGACGGCTTTGGCCAGCGCTTGAGGCAGCACCGGAGGTAGCGGCTCTGCGGCAGCCATGGCCACAGCGGCAACGACAGACGCCAACAGCAGCATTGCTGTGCAATCGAATTTGGAAAATGGTGCTACACCCATATGGGAAAAATACAATACATATTTTTTATTGGGCATACCTGGATGCAGATAAAGGATCGAATTTTTATGGGCGGACTGAATTGCAGGAGCGAATTGTTGAAATCTTTCGGACACCGGGGCACAGAAGTTTTGATATGCATGATCAACCGGCAGCTAACAGCACACAACTTAATAGTATGAAGGGATGTTCTGGTCTGGAATATCTACCTATAATTTGCGTGTAAAAAGCCTTCTTCGAGTCAGAAAATGCCCCGGTGCACATGTCTCTCCAGGGTGTCGCACGGGTCGTAGTGTCCATGCCATTTCGCCATCCGCCGTCAGCATGCGTGCCATCTTCGCTGCTGTGGTCGCCTCGTGCGCGCTTGCTGCCCCCGCGGACCTCGGCCTTGGCCCGCCCGTTCTCCCGTCGGTTCTCTCGACGCTGCTTACGGCGTACAAACCGCTTCTTGCCAACTTCACAAAGGCGCAGTTGCCTGCGTCCATTGGCAACTGCGACGCCGCAAGCCCACCGCTGCCTTGCATGGACTCGGGCGGCAACTTGTACGAAGACAAGTCGTCAGATTGGTACAAGGTAACCGCGCGGTGGATCTCGGGTATCAACACGATGAACCTTGCGAGCCTCGACATGGCCTACGATGCTACAGGAGCACTCGCCCTCACGGCGGTCGTGACTTTCGATAACCTGCCCCTGAGTCTGCGCGTGGACGGATGCCTCTTCAACGCCTGTACGATGGTGATGGATAACACCAAGTACTGCTGCGGCAGTGACAAGACGGTGACTCTGTCGGTCGCGGCCGCCTGTGCCGAGAGTTATCCATTCATTCGCAACGCCACCGTCACCGACGCGGTCGTATCGCCTGCGCTCAACGTGCAAGTGAAGGTCGCAGGCCAGGTCGTGAAGCTCAAGGACATCACGCCCGCCGTGCAGAACGGGATCAAGACGACAGCGGGCACGTTCTTCGAGTCCAAAGGCATGGAATTGCTCAACAAGGAGATCCAGTCGCTTTTCGGCGACAAAGTCTACTGTTCCCAGGCTGCGAAGGACCGTGACACGCCCGTACCGACAACTGCACCTCCGCCGACGACTGCGCCTGCGACGACGACCCCCGCTCCCGTACAATCACAGCCCACGGCAACGACTAGCGCGCCATCGGCGTCGGTGTCGTCGGGCACCTCCTCGCTGTACCATACTTCGTTGCTCTGGTTAGCAGGGCTGGTAGTATCACTGCAATAGGAAATGACGCAGTGATCGTTGTGGTCGTGCGAGTCGTCGCGCTTGAGATTCCTCCCCCGCGGGATGATGGAGATTGCAGACGTGCCATAGCCACGGGCAGCTGCATGACGCACCCAATTGCGCAGCGCTGCTCCAGTCGCTTCGGCTAGGACACTCGCGCGCGCCCGGACGCGCGATACCTGCTTCCTCCCACAAGTCACTGGATGCCCGTGCCCTCTGGGAGCTTGGCTGGGTGGTATTCGGCGCTGGCAAGGCGCATTGGCGGCTCGTGCGCAGCAGTGGGAGAAAAGTGCAACCGCCGTGTAAACAGATTTCACCGAAGGCTCGTCCTGATACAGGACCAGACGCTTGACCGGGGGCGCGAAGCATGGACGCGACTGTCCTCGGGCCAGGCTGGTCCATCAAGCGACCAACGTTTTCCCACCTCGTGCCACCAGCTGCTCGCAACCGAGACCTTGAAGCGTCCCACGGTTCGGCGATATCACGTCAAATATGGCCGGAGGGTGCGTGGGTCGTGCAGGGCTGGCCACAAGCACTCGCGCCGCCACAAGCGCCTGGATCCACGGCGGCAGCTTTGCCTGCTGCAGCATCTGGCCCGCCGTCTCCGCCGTCGGCACTTGCCCTCGTCCGCCCAAAAATGTTGACGCGAAAGTTGAAGTTGCGCAGCCGGCGGCGGTATCCGGACACATCCGGTTTTGGGTGGGCGACTCAGGTGCTGCCACAATCAGAACGATCCCGAGGTCGCCCGAAGACTCCCGACGATGGCCGACGTCCAAGGACCAGAAGCGGCGCTGCACTCGCTGCGCAAGCCCGACCGCTCCCTCGAACCGCACGACATGGACCTGGCCGACGAGCCCCAGGACGACGACGAGACCTTTCGCATGCTGCAAAAACTGTTTGCGGCGACCCGACGGGACGCCACGCCCGCACCGACCTCGAGTATATACTCACGCGACGAGTTACTCGAACGGCGCCGGCGCCAGCGCGAGACGCGTCGTAACTCACTGTACGAAGGCGGATGCCACGAAGAGTCGTCGACGTCCATGGTCGAGCGGCGCATCCGGTCACGCGTAGTCCATGGCAGTTTCAGCTTTGCCCAATTCGATCTGATGTCGCACGACCGATGGGCCCTCGAAGACCCGATGGGCCGCCTCCATCCGATCGTCACACGCACGAAGAAAGGCAAGGCGCGGTCGCTGCTCGACAACCCCAAGATCGACGTTGTCATGACCGACGACTACCGCGCGCTGCATGACAGCTTGACAACGAACCTTCTTGCGACGAACCAGTCGTCGGCCTCGCTCCTGCACGCGCCCAAAGCCACCTGGTACATCCGTGGCAAAGATATTTAACCTGTTCTGCTCTAATTAAGTTTCCGTTCTGCATGCTCAGCGATACGCTTC
Source organism: Achlya hypogyna (assembly GCA_002081595.1). Taxonomy (NCBI): domain Eukaryota; phylum Oomycota; class Saprolegniomycetes; order Saprolegniales; family Achlyaceae; genus Achlya; species Achlya hypogyna. The sequence goes on along the minus strand of JNBR01000003.1, from coordinate 52,679 downwards.
AGACCGACGGCTGCATGGACAAGCGCCTTGCCTTCTTGGCGGATCTGATCCCGAGAACGCCGGGACATAACCCGCCCATCTTGGTCCCGCACCCGCTCGTCATGACGTTTGGGTGACATCCTCTTGCCAGCCGCAGTTTACGAAATCCTCGCAATCCATGGTCGCCGAAGCACTCGAAGATCCCCCAAGCCACCCTGACGGCAATGTGAGCTCTGGATGACAGTGCCGGTGCACGTCCTGGCGCTGTGCGTGGGCTCGGTCTTGCCCGCCCAGCTGGCCGCCGTGGACCGCGTGAGTCCGCGGCGACCCTCGTGTGTGAAGCGCCGCGATGCTTCTGTCGCAGCTCCTCGTGTGGTAAATATTGTCCTCAGGCCCGCGCATGCCATTGGCTGAATTCTAGTCCGTGCGGCGCTCTGATTCGCTCTCTTTTTGACCAATGGCCTGTGGCCGCGGTGTATCTTGAAGCGACGCGAAGTTTTGCTCATTTGGCGGCTGGCACGATGATGGGTAAGGACTCACCGTTCGGCAACCTCATGGCCGAGGCTGTGAAGCTCAAGGGAGCCCAGCAAGCACAGCTGCGGCCCCGATGGGACAGCTGGCCGCAGTACTTCCAGCACTCGATGTTCATGGCGGAACCGATTGTATCCTTGCGAACGCAGTCCGTCCGAGAGCGCCTCGACGCAGCTGACGAGATCAAGAAGAAGGGAAACGCACGCTTCGAGGACAAGCAGTTCGACGAAGCCGTAGCGCAGTACGAGATGGGCCTCGCGCTCTTCAAGTACTGCGAGAACACGGACCCGGACTGGAAAAAGAAAGGCATCCGCGACGACGACATCCGTGTCGTGGACTGCGCGCCCGACAATGCCGAAGAGCGGGCTGAGCTCACAGCGCTCATGCTGTCGCTCTATCTGAACATCAGCGGTGAGTTCATGCCCCAGGTGGTCGCCCACGGAGGCGCTAGTGTGTAAGATGCGCCTGAAAGAGTACCCGCTCGCGATCGCCGCCTGCAACGACGCCCTCGCCCTTGACGGCACGTGCGCCAAAGCCTACTACCGGTGCGTGCGCTGGTAGCCAGCCTCGCTCATGGCGCGCCAGGCGGGCCCAGGCGCTTATCACGCCCCTGTCGTCGGGCGCAGTAGAGTTCGAACGGGCGCTCAAGGACCTCGAAGCCGCCAGCAAGTGGGAACCGTCGAACGCCGAGATCCGGAAGCTCTACCGGCAACTCCGCGAGGAGCAAACAAAACAAAAGCGGTTGGACAAGGCCACCTTCCAGGGCATGTTCGGCCGCGGCTGCGTCGTGTCGCCCGAGGAGACAGACGTCGTGGCCGACCCCGAGGCTGCCCGCCGAAAGCAACTCGAGCAGGAGGTCTCGCAGCACCGGCAGCGAAGGCTCATGCGCGCGTAGCTGGCCGACGCCGACGCTGTCGTGCGCATGTACGAGGCCAAGGGCGACGTCGAGAGTGCGCGGGAGCTGCAGGCCAAGATCGCCGACGCCAAGGCCGCAGCGGCGCGGGCCCCAGCGCCAGTCGACTTTTACCATCCGACGCCAGAGATGATCGCCGACGGCCACGCCAACGGGTGGGCGCCCCGGCGTCGCCGGGCCTCACGCGGTGTAGCATCGACCTCACGGACGTGCGCGTGCAACAAATGCTGGCGGATCTGCAGGCTGAGCACCTGGCCAAAGGCACGACGCCTGCCAAGCCGCGCCGCCGCCCGTCCGCCGACGAGACGCCGTTCGACGCGGCGCTGCGCGAAGCGGACGAGATCCTCCCGACGCTCTCTGAGGAGGAGATTGCAACGCTGCTCAAGACCGAGGGCCTCGCGCTGCCCGACCCCGCCGAGCGCCGGGTATGGCCTGCCCACCCGCCCAACTCATGCGGCGTAGGCCACCGCGCGCAGTGTGCTTGCGGCCAAGCTGTGCGCGCCGCCGACGTCCACGACACCCCTCAAGTCGGTGCTGTGCGTCGTGGCGCTGTGGGTACTTGGGCGGCTGTACGCGAGCGGCGGGCTGGGTATGCTCTACACCGGCCTGACAGAGCTCATGGCCCCCCGCGCGCAGTTCGACGGCTTTGACGAGTTTTAATGGAGTAGTATATTGTGGTTAGGTGGAGGGGTCGGATCGGAACGAGTTGCGGAACGAGTTGCGGAAGAAGACGGGCGTGGCGGACGGCGTCGCGGCAGACGGCGTTGCGGGCGCCCTTCGAAAGATCTCGACGTCCCCGGCGTCGCTCGCCTTGCTGTGGTCCGAGGCGCGGCCTTCCTTCTTGTCGGAGGCGCGCGCCGGCTTGGGCGGCAGCAGCGGCACGGACGTGGCGCGCGGTGGCAGGCGGTCCATAGGCTTGGGCGGTGTACCGAGGGGCGTGCCTGACGGCGTGCCGTAGCCGCCGTTCTGCTGGCGGCACTCTTCGAGGCGCTTGGAGCTGGCAGCGCCCGGCATCGTCGAGTTGTACGGCGGGTTAAGGTGCGGGTCCATGGGCAGCAGGTCCGGCGACACGCCGAGGACTGGGTGGTCGTTCGCGATGAAGGACGACAGCGGCGTGCCGTTGCCGCCGTCGTCGTCGATGCCGCCGATGGCGTCGGCGCCGCGCCGGCTCGCCACCGTGTCTTTGGTGTGCAGCTCGTCCACGAGCGTGTCGACGGCCACGAGCGCGTTGGGGTCTTCGCAAAAGTACGTGAAATCCTTGAAGGTCGGGTCCTGCGCGGGCGCCGGCGCTTTCCGTTGGCTCCGGGGCACAAATATCCTCTCAAACTTGTCAAAGAGGATGTTTTTGGCGGCCTTGTCCGTTGGAGACATGACTTCTTCCGACACGTCGAGCTCCGTGAACTCCGTGTCCACGTACTTGACGTCAAGCGTCGAGGTCTACACACGCGTGAGAGGAGGAAGGCATCACCGGCGTACGAGATGCGGCTTCCACGGCGCCTCGATCTTCTTTTGCAGCAGCAGGTCCCAGTTGATGTCGGCAAAGTACGGGTGCTGCAGGATGTCCGAGATGGCGCTGCCGTAGCGCTGGTGCGGGTCCTTGCGGAGCAGCCCCAGCAGCAGGTCCTGCAGCTCCCGCGACGTCTCGGGCGTCACGGGGAACATCACCGGGTCGTTCTGAATCTTTTGGTACATCTTTTCGATGTTCGAGTCAAAAAACGGCGACTTGCCGATGCTCATCTCGTAGAGCAAGATGCCTAGGCTCCACCAGTCGGCCGCCTTGCCATATGAGCGCTTGGCCTTGGGCAGCAGCAGCTCCGGAGCCGTGTACTGCGGTGAGCCTGCCATCGTCTTGGCGCCCTTGAACTCCGACACATGCAGCTTTGCGAGCCCAAAGTCCACGAGTGCAATGTGGCCGTCGGCGTCGATCATGACGTTTTCGGGCTTGATGTCCCTACGCGCTGTGAGCGTCGTCGCGCGGGCCATCGCACCGATAGAGAATGTCGTGCTGGTGCAGGTGGTGGATGCCCAGCACGAGCTCCGCCGTGTAGAACTTGGCGCGCGCCGGCGAGATCCGTGAGCTTGAGCCCTTGGACATATGGTGGAAGAGGTCGCCGCCGTTGTAGTAGTGCATGCCAAGGAAGAGTTTGGTCTGCGACTGGAAAGCGATGCGCAGCCCCGCGATGAACGGGTGATGGATGTTCTGCGCCACGCGCATCTCCGTGAACGACGACTCGATGTCGTACTTGGTCATCTTGCCCTTCTCGAGGATCTTGAGCGCGTAGATCTGCCCGTCGCTCTTTTTCACGGCGCTCACGACCTACACGCGGATGAGTCGGCGCTGCCGCCCGCCTTGCCTACCGTGCCGAAGCCACCCTTGCCGATCACGTTGTAGACTGTGAAGTCCTGCAGTGAGATCGAGAGCGCGCGCGTCGAGCGCATGGCCGCGATGCATTCCTCCGTGTAGATGGTCTGCATGCCCAGGGCGTTCCAGTTCCCCTTGGCCATCTTGGTGTCGATCTCGATCTTGAGGCGGATGATCTTGCCGTACGGCCCGAAGCGGATGCGGTGCACCCATGGCTGCACGACGTCGGCGCCGTTGGCCTTGGACCGAAGCTTCTCGTGGCCCTTGATCGTGGCTACCTTGCCGTCGCGCTCCATGGTCACGTCACTGATAGTGAACTCGAGAATTTCCATCGACTCGCGAAACGTGCTCAGGAAAAAGAGGATGCCTTCGCGGCCAAAGAAGTCGCCGTGAAAGGGGAATTTGCGCGGGTAGTAGGACGAGAAGACGAGGTCTACGCGCGCAGCCGTGGGCATGGGCAGCACAGGGCAGCGTACCTTTGTTAAAATACGCGATGAACTCGTCCACGAGGTTCGGCTCGTTCGAGAGGACGCGTCGGTACAGCGAGTACAGCGTTTCCGCATTGCAGAACGGCGTTTTGGACAGGAGCGTGCTGTTGTAGATGCTTTGCCCGGCGTTGTTGAGGTTGTACCAGTCGATACCCGCCTGCGGAGCACTCAACGTGAGTCCATGACGTGGCTGTGTGTGTGCACCTGCATGACTCTGACCCAGGCGATTTGGTCGAGTTCCGTCGTTGTGGACACGTGGAATGGCTTGCCTTCTTGCGTGTCGAATGTGAAGTCGTATCCGTGCTGGCTCTTGCCCTCGATGATCTGAACACGGGTAAGATGTACTCGGCCCTTGAGGTGCCGCCGCTTCCGCGCATCTTCCTTGCTCTCATAGTACGAGAGCAGGTTGGACTCAAGCGTAAAGTAGCGCACTTTCCAATTGCGCACGAGGTGCCCCTTCTTGGAAACGAAGCCTTCCCACTCAAAGCCGCTCTGCAAATCAAGCGATTCGAGGTTCTCGGCGCGGCTGGCATCGTAGCTCGTTTCGGAGAGGAACGGCGCCGAGCGCAGGCCGCTGGACTCCTCCATGCCTGCGAGGCAGGTGCTACTGAGGTTCCGCGACGACATGTCCAGCGCGTTGCCCCCCATCTGCGACGCTTCGTTCCCCATCCTGTCGCGGCCAAGTCGAATGCAAAATCCCAATAAGTCAATTCACGCCACGCGTATCCGGACAGGCCGCCATTGGCCCGTTTCAACCGGACCTTGGCGACCAAATTGCATGTCCGTCGAGCACGACGACGTTGCGACGCGCTCCTCTACGCCGCCCCGACGCCGGCGCAGGCCGTGGCCCGTGACGAGGCTCCTGCGCGGGGCCCCAGATAAAGCCCTCAGCATGGCTTCAACATCTTCTTAGCACAAGCCCGACAAAGGCCTCCGAACGGGAAGCTCGCCAAGCACACGTGTACCGCCAGGAGCTGGCCGTCGTTTGTTCGTGGGCGCTTGCCTGTGCGTCGCAGGGCCTGACTCGTGCGGGGATACGCTCGGGACTGAGCAGCAACGGTGCGACTTCAACAAGTGAGCGCCGGTCGAGCATGAGCAATGGCCGGACCACGTACTCACGCCGCATGAAGCGCTGGGTCGGATTGCGCAGTTGGGTGTTTCTAGTGCGATCACTGCACCGGAGAATCCGCGAAGAATCTCGCGCACGGCACGTGGGACGCGTGGATTGCGTAATTTTCCGATGCCGACGTCGGCCCACCCCGTGTTTCTGCCGACAAATTACCGGAAAATTACCGTAATTTTACCGGTATTTCCGACAACTACCGTTTTTTCCAACGCCAAATGTGTACACAATTCTAGCGATAAAAATGACAATAAATTATAACACTCGAGGTATACACAGAGGACGGCAAATAAATAGGACGGCGACGGCTCAAGCCAGCGACGTCTTGCGCGCGATGCGGCAGAGGTCCGTGAATTGGCCGCGGCGGAAGAGCGGGTGGCTGTACGCGCAGCTGCCACCGCGGGCCTTGGACGCCTTCGCGAAGCCGTACATGTTGAGCTGCTGCTGGAAGCTGCGGAACTTGTTGTGTTTGAAGTACTGCGGCAGAGCCTCCCACGCGAGCTTGGCCGAGTCGACGACCACGAAGGACGCGCCGTCGTCGCTCCAGCGAATGCGCTCGCCGCTGTCGGACGAGATCATGTCATAGAGGCCGCGGATGAAGCGCGCGGCCGACAGCCCCGAGAGCTCCTTCACGTTGTAGTCAACCTTGGTGACAGGCTTGGCTGGGGACTCGCAGTCCGTCTTAGGGCTCCATACCGACGGAACCATTTGATGCAGCGAGGGCAACCGGATGACGTGGAGCGGCGACGTCTGGCGAGTCTCCGACAAGGCGGGCACGCTGAAGTGCGTGTTGGCCGGCACAGCACGCGGGGCCTCGTCCTCGGTACTGTCTTCGTCGTTAGACGAGAGCACGAAAGAAACAGAGTGGGGGGACATGGTCAGCGTGGGCGTGGGCAGGGCCATGAGGACGGGCGACGACGCATCGCTCTCCATATCGCTCTTGTCCGTGAGCTCTTCCTTCTTCTTGCTGCTCTTGCTTTGGCGCTTGACGTACACGAGGTCGTCAAAGTTGTCGCGCGTGAAGTGGTCGCGGCTGTAGGTCGAGTGCATAGCACGGGACTTGGACCACTTGCGGAAGCCAAAGTAGTTGAGCTGACGCTGAAAACTGGCAAAGTTTTTGTTGCGGAAGTACTTTGGCAGAATCTTTTCCGTCATCGTCGCCTTGTCCAGGATCTCAAAGGCCTTCCCATCCACGGTCCAGCGGATGATCTGCGGCGACTCGCGCCGCAGCATTTGGTGCAGGTGCAGGAGGAACGGCGCAACCCAGCCGCGCTTGCAGGCATCCATCTGCATCGTCGGCAGCGGAGTAGGCAAGCTCATCGGCATTTGATTCATGTGATGCATGCTAGGCATCGAGGGCGTCATCGCGAGCATCATGGCGGCGCGGTCGTGTGGCGATGAGAGCAAATGGGCTTCTGCTGACACCCGCGGCGTTGGTCATGGACCAGCGATATTAATATTGTTGCTGGCGGACGATTTTCAATTTTCTTTTTTCGAATCTGCACAGCACCAAGATGCAATTTAAATCCAATAATCATACAAATATATCGTCGAACTTGCTCTTTGTATTGAATCTTGAGTTATTAATGGAACCCAATGCACCTCAATTTTATTGAAGCCAATATTAAAATACTGATTTCCTGGTAACTACAAAAAGAATTTCGCTTGGAGCCCGCGCATCAGAACAAACCGGCCAAGCTGCCAGATGCATGCGCATACTTTAATTCATATTCAAGAATCAGACTTGTTACAGTGCTCCCGATTGGTCAAAATGATGGACTCAAAATCGCCCAATGGTTGGTGAAGATTCTCCATGTATCGACAACGAATCCACCAAAAAAAAGAACCCCGTGGCTCTCCACCAATCAGCGAGCGATCTGCGAAAGGGAGTTTCACTGGCGCCGAAAGATCCGCATTTTTGTCGAGGTTCTTTTTTCCGCCCTGGTCAAAATATTATCCTTTTGTTTGTATGCGTTTTATTTGAATCGCCAATGACAACCCACACCTTCGCCAACACCCAAAAAAAAGAATCTTCCAAATCCGGATAGCGATATCCGGAGATTCGACGCCGTGTGAAAAACGTGAACTTGGTGTGTTTTTGCTGTGAAACTGAACGGCGCCTCGAGTTAAGCGGTGAAAAATGCATTTCCCACGGACCGAATGGCATCGTGTGCACGAATCTGCGCCGCGGATCTCGGATTCAATCGCCTTGAACATGGCATTACGCACGCAGGCAGACAGGCGTGCATGACGCAGGAGCGACACGTCGATGGCTTCTTGGCGCCTGGAATCCCCACCGTTGCTCTGCGCAGCGACCACCTCAACGATGCGGCTCGTGGCCATAGAAGATGCTCCCTTCGACTTGCATGAGGAGCGAACGGCTTCACCTCACGAGCTTGCCGCGAGCTTTTGTGAGAGCTTGAAGAGCGACGAGGAAGCGAAGAGTCAAGGGACTGATGGGGATGATAATATGAGGAGGACACGCCAGAAGGCGTCGTGGGCAGTAAGCCGCATGCTACCGGTGGATCCGTTTCTGTCTCCGCGGGCTCTGCCAGGCAGCTCGGGATCGAGATATCGCGGTTCTTTTGACGATGCAGGCTGCGCTCAGATGCAATTCGAGTTGCAGCTGAGATGCGTACATACCAAGGCATTGATTTGAGCATGATGCACCCTGTTCCTCGCTCATGCTCGCGGTACTACAATGTGGCAGCGACTGCAGTGATGCGTTGCGCGACACTGCAGTTGCGGAAAACGGTGAGCGCCTCCACAGGCGAGCACAAAAGAGGTCGTATCCGTGCTTCGAAGCATTGTCGGGTCAAGACCTGACCTTGATCAAGCCACAAGCGCCGAGGAAAAGAGGGCGAACATCGGGCATATCACACGGTTGCAATTCATGCGACAGCATCGAAGTCACCAGCACCCTCAATCGATCTTGGGTTCATGGTGAGCCCTGCTTGCAGCATCTATCGTGGAGGGTGCCGTCGATAACAGGCCATGGCAGGTGCAAAGGACTTGACGCTCCATCAGTCTCTCATGGAAGAGCGTGTCGGCTGCAAGCATGTGCCCTCGATGCTAAGTACTCGCAGTAGGGGGCTCTCCGAAGTCACCTCAAACAGTCCGCATTGTGGCCCTCGCGCTCGCTCGTCGTCCTCTCGCGTGATTGCTCGTTCGCGATCCCAAGGTCGATGCGAGTCCATTTCGCTGGTCGCCTCGCCTCCTCTGAGTTTCCATTTCCGAATCTGGCTGCAGGAGGTCCTAATTAGGACATTTTAAACAGGATGAGCGAAGGGAAGGAGCTCAAGCGGCGCAAGGTGGCGGCCGGGAGCGCGTCGGCGCCGGTGGAGGACGACGGCAACGACACGCCCACGACCAAGGAGGTTCACGAGCCAGTGGACGTGGCGCTCATGAAGCGCATCCTCGAGTCTATGGGCGTCGACAAGTACGAGCCCCGCGTCGTGACACAGTTGCTCGAGTTTGTCCATCGTACGCGGCCGCGGTGCCAGTCTCGTGGCTCATGCGGCGCTAGGCTACGCGACCGAGGTGCTCGTGGACGCACAAGAGTACTCGCAGTTCGCCAACAAACCCGAGATCGACGCGGACGACATTCGGCTGGCCGCCATGTCCCGCCTGAACCACACGTATGCGCAGCTGCCGTCGCGCGAGGTTTCGTCCGCAAGTCGCCCAGCCGCTCATGCGTGCTCTAGCTCATGATGGAGCTCGCCGAGAAGCGCAATGCCATCCCATTGCCGCTCATCCCGAACGAGTACGGTGTCCGCCTGCCGCCGCCCGAGCTGCTGCTAGTGACGGACCATTCGGCGTTCATGGCGTCCGCGCACCAGGTAGTGTCGCCGGCCGCGGAGGCGCTCATGCTGCCCCAGCTGCACCACCTGCATCACCCGGCGCTCCACCACTCGGACGACCGCGTCGTGGACCTCACGAGCCCCGTGGTCCACCACCCGCCGGCGGCCGTTCCCCGCGGCACGCGCAACATCAAGTTTTCTGCCTCGCCCATAGCCATCAACCTCAAGTCGTTTCCGCACTAACACGAAGCAGATACACACAGATGCATTGCTACGTTTCGCCGGCGCGCGTCCAGTTGAGGCCCTGGCCGGCGCGCTGGGCGACGGTCGTGTTGTCCGCGTCGATGGCGGAGCAGTGGGTGATGGCGTACAGCAGCTTCTCGCGCATCACAGCCTTGCTCGAGTACGCGGGCATGTCAATCGAAAAGAAACCTAACACTGCGCATGAGCGCTGGCGGAGGGCTCATCTTACAAGTATGCGCGAGTGGCAGGTAGCTGTCGGCTTTGCCGACTGCCTTGGGCATGCCTGAGATCTTAAAGTCTTGTGTGAAGTCGGCGGCGTGCGTGGGCAGCCGCGAGCGTCCCCACACGAAGCGCAGGAACGCGGCCTTTTGCGCGTCGGTGAACTCGCGCAGCACGTCCCAGAAGAACCCGATGTGCGCGTCGGAAGCCGTGCAACCGTCGCCGTAGGTGGTCCGTCGGCGCAGCAGCTCGACGTCAACGATGGCTTTGCCGCACGTGAGCGTTGCGAGGTCTTGCCACGAGAGCAGCGCCAGCGTTGGCCGCGGCAGGATCGTGGCGAGGCCGCGGGCCACGTCGGCGCACACGGGCTGGAACTCGGTGAGGCGGTAGGCCTCGGCAGCGCGTGCATACTCGTCCTTGTCGTCCCACGTGACGCGCACGTGGCGGCCGCCGGGGACCAGTTCCACCTCGCGCCGGTCTGACGAGAGCACAGTGAAGGAGGCGTCGATGAGGTCGTCGAAGAGCGCGGGCGTGATGCCATGCGTCGTGATGTTGTGGATCGTGTCCACGACCTGGAAGCAGCCGTGGTGAATCGACTCGATGTCGGCGCGCTCGACGCGCTGGTCGACGAGGAACTTCCACACCACGGGCGGTAGGTTCAAATCGAGCGGCGTCTTGCTGCGCACGGCGATGCCCATGAGCTTCCCGAGGAACTCGGCCATCTGCACGAGCTTTGGGTCGTTGCGCAGGTGGATGTTGGGCACGAAGAACTCGCGGTTCTCGCCCACTTTGTGCAGTTGGTTCGGGCACGGCTGCAGCAGAGGCAGCGCCGGCGACTGCAGTTCCGTGCTCATCTGCGCCAGGCACTCGCGGTAGAGCCCGCCAAAGTCGTCGCCAAACTCACCAACGAACTGGCACTTGAAGGCGCGGTCGTGGCCGCGCAACAGCGAGCCCTGAAGCGAGTGCAGCTGGGCGCAGCACTGGCTGAACACCGAGTCAAGCACGCCGGACGTGCTTTCGGCCGCTTTGTGCCGGTCCACTTCGATCTCGGGCCGCGCGGCCGCCGGCGTCTGTTGCTCCTTGAGCACACTGAACCACCACGCGAGCTTGACGCTCTGGAAGACGCAACCGCGCAGCTCACGCAGGCACTTGGTGAGCACCGATTGCGCCTCAGACGCTGCAAAGTCCACGAACGATAACACGTGCTGCAGCCGCGCGTTGAAGTTGCGCAGCACAAGGAAGCGCGAGCGCAGCGCCGCCAGCGGCAGCCCCTGCAGCGCCGGATGGTCGCGCAGTTCGTCCTCGGAGGGCGCCAACTCCTCAGGCCGCAGTCGCAGCGGGTCGCACGCCACCGACGCTTCGGCGCGCGCCTCACAGAGCGAGTTTACGAGCGCTACAATGGCCTCGTCTTGCGCGCGGCCAAACACCGCGTGCGCTTCGTGCAGCGCCGCGAGCGCCGGCGCGTACTTCAGCGCGAGGAGATGGCGACCCGCGACCGAGAACTCAGGCACGACCGTGAACGCGACGCCCCACTTCTCGACGTTGGTTGCCGGCGCCTCGGGTGGCGACGGCGCGTCGTCCTCAGCAGGTGGCTGTGGTAACGGCGTCGGCACGTCCTCGCGCGCCGCCAGCAGGCGGCTGTACGCCTCGGCTTCCTCGCGCACGAGTGCCTCCATGGCGTGCATGTTGCCGAGGATGAAGTCGGCGGCTTGCTCGGCGTCGTCGTCGCAGTGCTTGAGCGCGTAGACACACCAGTCCATGGGGAAGCCCATCTGGCTCAGCACGCTCGCGAGCTCCACGCGGTAGTTGGGCACGGCCTCGCCAGCGGCCTCGACGTCGCCGTCCTCGTCGTCGCTGCCGTAGAGACCACCGCCGTCGTCCAGCGCGAGCGAGTCGGGTGGCCGGTGGAGCGCGGCGTCGTTGTCCTCCATGCGGTGACCACCCACGAGTTCGATGACGTCGCGCTGATTGTAGAGTGCAAAGCCGGGGTAGAAGGTGCCCTCGAGCTTGGGACCTGTGCCGCCAGGTCCAAAGGCGACGCCGAGATCTTTGCCGTTTAGCGCGTACGAAAGTGTGCCGCGCTTGAGGTCCAGAATGAGGCGCACGACGTCGCCCGTCTTGAACTTTTCGCCGTACGTGCCGCGCTGCTTGGAGCCGTTGTGCCACAGCGCGCGGTTGCCGATCCACCCCCAGCCGCGGTTGTCCTTGCCCAGGTATGAGTCGAAGCGCACGTCCTTGCGCGCAATGCCGAGAAAGATGTTGCTACTCGCGGTAACGAACGCGATCTTGACCTCCCACGTGTGCACGCCGGCGTCGAAGCGCGCGACGCCGATCGCCGACTGCCAACCCTTGTCACGGGTCAGTGAGAGTCGCGTATCGCGGTTCTCGAGCTTGATGTACGGACCCTTGCGGACGCGGTCGATGCGGCACTGGAAGTTGGACTGCACAGGAAAGCGCCATGTGAATTCGTTGCCGTCGACTGTGATCTCCTGGCCGCCGCACGCGCCAGTGAACGTGCGCACCTCCGCCTCCGCCGCGTCTTCGCTGCCTTGCGCGATCTGCAGGCAGTGTGAACCCGAAGTTTCGCACGCCGGGTCGAGCTTGATGCGGATGGACGTTGCGAGCGCAATGTGCACAGTTTCCTCCTGCAACTCCAGATCGTACGGGTGCGCGCTCGAGAACGTTCGGCACACGTCGCTCGACACCGTGGCAAGAAAGTTGTCGGCCGAGAGGAGAAACTCGTCCGGCAGCGGCGTCTGCGCCACGAGCGCCGTCATGATGCCGTACACCTGGCTCAGGTGCTCAAACCACTCGAAGCCGGCCATTGGCGCATCCCAGTCGGTTGTGTCGAGTGGAAACGCAAATGGCGCTCCCGCACCAACGCGCAACGTAAGCGCCATATCGCTGTCTACCGACACCGTTGGCTGCAGCTGCCCGTCGCCGAGAAGCGACGAAAAGGCCGTGCCAAGCAGCCGTCCATTCTTGGTAAAGAAGATCTCATGCGCGTCCAGACGTAGTCCGCAACCGAAGACGTCTCCGGCCGCCGTCGGCAGCGCAGCGTCCGGCCACGCCCACACATCCGCGAGCGGGTCCCCGCACTGCAGCTTGCCCGTCGCAGGCGTCAACGCGTACGACTTCGCGTGGCCACCGACGCAGCCACCGTCGAGCGCCAACTCTTCCGTAGCAAAACCCAATGAGAAGCCCGGCGTCTTGGCGCCTGCGGGCTTGCTCTCGACAACAACCACTTCAAAGTAGGCCATCATCGCGATCGACCGTCCCTGGAGACTCACTTGCAGCAGTGGGGGGTGCCCAAAGCGCACAGAGGCAAAGTCTGCGAACGGGTTGGCGCCGTCGATTTTGCTTGCGTCGGCCGCCGCGAACACGACGCTCCACTCGCCCGTGCCAGCGGCCTCGAGGCGCAGCCGGTCGCTCGCCGCGACTACCGGGGGCTGCGGCACTGGCACCGCCGCCACGGTGTACGGCAACGTCGCTGTCGTCTCGTATGGTGGCAGCGACTTGAAGATGGTGAGTTTCTCGGTGCGGTTCTGGCTGTCAACGACGAGGAGTAGTTCCACGAGGGCCTGCAGCAGGGACGACAGCATGAGACTGCCCTCCTGGTCTTGGTGCAGGAACATCACTTTGGATCGGCAGTAGAGCACTCCTTCTTTGTCCTGCCACGGGCAGCCGTGGCGGATGAGAGTCGCCAGCGCACGCACGAGCTCGATGGCCACGGCGGAGCGCCGTTTCTCGGCGAGCGCCGCCTTGACGAGCTGGAAGAGGGCCGATGTAAGCTCGGGCACCAGGATCGACGTCGGGAGGCACTGATTGGCGTGTAGCAGTACGTTCACGAAGCGTAGGACAGTGGCCGTGGTCACGGGAGCGCACAAGATCTTGTCGTCGTCTGAAAGTGCGAGCACGGGCACTCGCTCTGGCGGCGCGAGCTCTAGCGTCGTCGGTACCACGTGTGCCGCGTAGTCGGCGGCCACACTCCAAAGGGCGACGGAGGGCGTCTGCCAAACGCATGTCGCACTGTCGAGGAACTGGACAAGGTCCTCGCGCACGCAGCGCACGCTGTCGGTGGGTGGCGGCTCGCACGGGGCCTCTTTGTTGCCTGCTACGCAGCCCATAGCCACGTAACCCGGCGGTGCCACTGGCCACCACATGGAGCGCTGCTGCTTGCGCTCAAACTCGGTGTCCGTCTCCGAGTTCTTGGGAAGGCCTTTGCCGCTGACGTCGACGCACTCGAAGCGAAGCGGCGGCGCCACGCAGCCGTCGCCGTTGTCGCGCACGAGCGCCACGGGAGCTGTCGGCGCATCGTTGCCCGCCTTGGCGACGTCTCCGAGCGCGAACCACTTATCGGGCGCGAGCAGCGTCGTGTGGAAAGACGGTGAAAAGACCGGTCGCCAGAGCGTGATGCCGACATCAAAGGGCGCGCGGCCGTCGCGATCCGCCGGCGCCTTCTTGCGCCACTTGTGGCGGTACATGAGCAGTGGGTCTGGGTGCGGCACGCCCCAGAGACGCTCGTAGGTGGCGACTACAGCCACCTCAAGCCCCGAGGCCACGAGGAACGGTCCCTTGGGGTACTCGGTCGCCTCACGCTTGGCGTCGTAGTCCTTGGCGCTAAACGTCTTGGAGATCACGTGCAGCATCGTGTCGAGCAGGAGGTCTTCGCAGAGCGCGGCCTTGGCCTCGGCATCGTCGTGGTCGAGCAGCGTGCGCACCACCTCGTGCACCGTGTTGTGATTGGCGTGCGACGCCAGCAGCTGGTCCGTCTTGTCGATCGAGCTTGCAAGCGTCGAAACGTTTTGGAAGACGCACATGTTGGCCTCGAGCGTCTGGCCGCCGGACGACGCCATTACGTCCGCCGAGATGCGCGCCAGGATCTGCTGAATGCGTCCCTGCGTGTGGCGGTGGTGCGACTTATCATCGAGCGCATCGTCGCCGGGCACAGCCTCCGGGAAAAGCACTAGCTGTCGCAACGTGCTCCGGTCGCCGAACGAGCACAGCGGCGAGCTCTCGTCCAGCTTGTTCTGGTGCGGTGCCAACAGCCGCACCACCTGCAGCAGCAGTTTCCGCGCGTGGGCCGCGCACAGCACAAGGCCCAGCATCTCCTCCTCGCGGTCCACTTCGCGCCAGTTGAGGCCGCGCACGCGCTCATCCATGTGCGCCGTGCACGCGCTCCAGGGCACCGCATCCTCGCGCTTGGTCGCGGGTCGGAGTGATAGGCGCATCGGGCTTTGGCGCGCCATCGATCGCCTCGGCGAAGCCGGCGCGTTGGGCGCCGTTGTCTCGAGTAGCGCGTAGCTTGGGTTCTCCTCGCACGCGTCGGGGGTCGCGCTCGCAAGCTGGTCCACAGCTTGCGACACGAACTTGTCGAACTGGTCCGAGACGAGGTCGTCGGTGGCGTCGTCGCGCGTGCTCGTGGCGGTCCGCGGACCAAACAGCAGCGCCCGCAGTGCAACGCCGATGTTGTTGCCCGACGCCTTGAGCGCCTGCGAACACACCGCCGTGTTTTGACCGAGTACATGCGCCAGGCTACGCGCCGCAAGGTGGTGCTGCGGACTCAGGCCCGGACTCTACGACGGGCGTTAGCCGGTGGCGACCCAGATGAGGGTACCTGCGCCTTGTCCAAGTGGTCCTGCACATACTTAAGCGCGCGGACGACGTCGCCCTGCTGCAGCTGCAGTGCTCGCTCGCACAGCTCGAGGTCGACGCCATGGCCACCAAGGTCCCGTACGCGCTTGCAGAGATCGCGCGCAAGGTCGCTGGCGCTGGGCTTGGCCGTCTCGGCGGGGGGCTTGGGTGCCTACGACCGTAAGCACCAATGTCCAGAGAACCGCCGCCCACCGTCGTCTTCTTAGCGGGAACGATGTCGCCCGAGGCTGTGAGCACCCGTGTCCGCGCGAGGGCATCGTGCAGGGCGACGTCGCGGCCGAGGCTCTCACGGCCGAGCGCGATGCGCAGTGCCTCGTTGACCGCAAGCTCACCGCGGTCAGAGCTCTCGCGCTGCTGGAAAGATGCAGGCGAGAGCAGCATATGCGGAAAAAGCGGTGTGCCGACGGTCGGCGTGCGCGGCGACTGCGTCGTGATGGCAATCGGTGGTGGGTTCGCTGCCGCGCGCGGCGAGTCCACCGCAGGGTTGGGTGAGATAAGCGCACGCGGCAGGTCGGCGTCGCCGATGGTCGTGATGAGGCGTAGCCCCTGCGGTCCGAGGCGCGCACGAATGTTGCTCATCATGCCACGGTTCTGCACCTCGGCTGGTGACCGTGGCTCAGCGAACTCGAGCTGCTGCGCCTGTTGCGGCTCGGCCAGGAGTGTCGGTGCGGCCTCAAGAAGCGGTGGCGTCACCGACGGTGCGGCCACCACGTGGAACTCGTACGTGATCATGCCGCCTCGGGAGAGAATGAGCGAAATGCGCGCGCCGTGGGCGACCCGGATGGCGGCGCCATGAACGCGCACACCGTTGACGATGGTGCCGTTCTTGGAGAAGTCTTGTAGCTCGTAGTACTCGTCGGACGAGTCTTGGCGTGCGCGGCGCAGGTGAAAGTGGCGGCCGCTGACACTGCGGTCGTTGATGACGATGTCACACGAGTCGGTGGCTCGGCCGACTCGCACAACTGGTGCGCGGAGGTGGAAATTGGCCTGAAAGGGTGGCTCGGTGGCCTCTGCGGCCGCTACGGGACAGAGCATGCCCCACACACCGAGCGGCACCTCGGGCACGGGCTCCGCGACGCTCTTGGCCGCTGGAAAGAAGGCAGACGAGCGCTTCTTGGGGCTCTGGATGGCGTCGATGCCCCAGCTGAGTGCATTTTCGTCGCCGAGCTTGCGCACAACCTCGTCACGCACATGGGCCTCGACGGCGTCCAGCGCGGCGTCGACCACGTTCTCCGCGGCGAGGAACGCACGGTGCTCCGTGACGCACGCCCACTTGGTATGCAGCGTCGGCAGGTCCTCGGGCTTGCCGACAGCCAATGCGTTTTCAGCGGCCAGCAACGCCGCGAGGTTGGACACGATGGCTACGTCCAGGTTGTTGCTCATGGACGTGTCAAGCGCCGGGAGCTGCTTCAGGATGGACGACAGAGCTTTGGTCGAACGCCAGCGTAGCTGGTTCTTGTAGGACTTTAGCGTCGGACCGAGAATCGAGAAGACGACAGGGTTGAACGCCTGCTTTGGTGTCCAGGCCGCAGCGGTGGAAGGCACGATGAGCTTGGAGAGCGCCTGCAGGGCGTCGCTCAGGTGCTCGTCAAACATGTTAGGGATGGCCGGTATGCGCTCAACGGCCTGCAAGCTCTTGAGCGGAACGAGGAGCCCGTCGCTGCCTGCCTCGTCCAGCAACGCCACGACACCGTCGATGGCGCCGCGTGCGCCTTTCTTGAGGCTACGCAGCACGCCGCTCTTGTAGCGGCCGCGCATCTCGAAGTCCTCGAAGAGCACATGGCCGCCCTCGCGCAGCACCTCAGTGTGGCCGCCCACAACGCCAACAGCTGCGAGCAGTAGCAGTGCATGATCGAGCGCCTCTTTGGCCTTCTTGCGCAGCGCTGCGGCCTTCTTGTCGAACGACAGCGATTCAGAAATGACGTCGATGGCCTTCTCTTTCTTGTTGTCGGTTGTGCTGGTGCCGTTGTCGTCGTTCTCCGGGGAGGTGGCCTCGGGTGGCCGCACACCAGCATCGTCGGCGTCGGCGTCGTCGCCGGCCGAAAGCTTGTCCTCGGACGAATTAGCAAAATGCTCGTAGAACTTGGTGATGGTCTGCAGTAGTTCGTCGACGAGATCAGTCTTCTCGAGGGCGCGGGCGACTACGGCACCGACGGCTTTTTTCCAGGTGGGGAAGAGCGTGAGGTAGCGCACGAGGGCAATAGCCTCACAGCCTTTGGCCTGGCTTGTATGGTGGCGCTCGACCATGTGCTGCAGCTCTGAGAGCACGGAGGCGTCGCCCGCGACGCCTTTGGAACAATTGAAGTAGTTGCACAAAGTGGTCGTCGCCGACTCGAGGCCCATTTCGTGCTTGCACAGCGTCGGCCGTAGCAGCATGGGGCTGCCCACGAGCAGGAAAAGGAAAGAGACGACGTCTGGCGCCGCCGGGGGCGTGGGCAGCGCCCGGTACACCTTATTGACGGCCGCAACGGATGAGAGCGGGAAGAGAAGCATCGCCAGCCGCATGCAGATGATGCTTGAGGCGAGAGTTGGCCGCAACAGACCCGCCACGATTTCGCGCAGCACGACGGGGCTGCCGGCGATGACGGAACACACGTCGGCGCTTACAGAGCCGCATTCGAGCAACACCCAGAGCAGCTGGTTTGCAAAGAGCTGTGCAGGGGGGCCATCGGGCTTGCTGCGCTCGGAGGCACAGTACTTGACGAGACCCACGCACGCGTCCGAGAGGCTAAAGAAGCGATCGTCGTCCGCCGTAAGCGGCGCTGCTGGGGCTGCCGTGGCATCCGCGAGGTTTTGTAGTAGCGCCACAAGGAAGCTTTTGAGAACGGCGTGCACGACGGGCTTTTTTGTCTTGGCCGGGTGAAGCGACTGGTACATGAGAGCACGCGTCATAGCCCAGGCACCAGAGAGAAGCTTGAGCAACGGCAGCTTTTTGGCCGTATTTGAGCGCTTGAGCAACAGCGGTGACGTCTCCTCACCGGCCTCCGAAAGTGCATTGCGATCCATCTCACGCATGAGGGACTCGAAAAGCGCTTCGCATGGCACGTTTTGCTGGTCGCTGTCCTTGGCGCCGTCGTCCTTAAGTGGCGACTTCTTGGAGCCGTCGCTCTTGCGCCCCGTGAGGATGTATGAGCTGTAGAAGCCGGCGGCCACAGCCACGACGTCGTCGTCCGAGTAGGACGATGCGGGTACCGGCAGCGGTAGGTCCGCCGATGGCAGCGTGCGCGCGCCGGCGCCTAGCTGGCCCTTGTTGTTGCGACCAAAGACCATCACGCGCGCTGTGGCCAACAGTACGAGCGTGTGGTAGCAGCCGCAGGCTGCCGAGACCACCTTGGCGCCGAGTGGCAGCGGCACTACCTGCGGTGCATTCTTGTGCTCCTTGCTGCCGATGCCCAGCTGGCCGTAGTCGTTGCGCCCAAACGTGATGAGCTTGCCCTTCTCTGTGACAAGCGTTGTGTGGTAGTAGCCGCTCCAGCCCGCGAGTACCTTCTCGTCGCTCTCGCCCGCGCCGAGCTTCATGTGGTTGGGCACCTTGACGCTGCGCGCGTGGCCGAGGCCAAGCTGACCATAGTCGTTCTTGCCGCACGTGTACACGTCCCCACCGGCCGTGATTATTACGGTGTGGTAGAGGCCGCACGACACCTTTGTCACGACCTGCGACGAGAGCGCGTCCACGAGCTGCGGCGTGTGCTGGTGCTGCGTGTGATCGAGGCCGAGCTGGCCACAGTCGTTCATTCCGAACGTGAGCAACTCGCCGTTGGTGGTGACGACGGCGCTGTGGTGGTAGCTCACGCCCGCCGAGACGATAAAGTACTTTTCGTGCAGCGACTCGATGAGCTTGGGCGTGTGGCTCTTGGAGATGGTCGAGCCGAGTCCGAGCTGCCCGCGGTCGTTGTAGCCCCATGAGTACGCGGCGCCGTCCATCGCCACAGCGATCATGTGCTCACAGCCGTTGGCAGCCGCCACCATCGTGATGGGTATGCCTGCGAGCGCGCGGACGGGCGCGGCCAGCACGACGCGCTCCTCAAACGTGCCGTTACCACACTGACCGCTCTTGTTGAGGCCGCATGTGTACACCTGGCCGTCGCGCATGACGACCGCCAATACCTCATTACCGCCCGTCATCTGCTTGACGCTCTTGGATGTAAAGAGCGGCACGTGCTCGAGCTTGCTCGTCGAGTTGCAGTGCCCAAGGCACAGCTCGCCATAGTTGTTTTGGCCGCACGCAAAGAGCTCAACGTCCTCGTAGACCTCCTCCGGCTCGGCCTTGACGAGTCCGTCGGCGTCGCCGCTGGGCACGAGCAGCGACGCCGGTTTGCTCAGCTCGTAAAGTGACGCCACAGTGGTCTGCCACGCCTTGCGCGAAGGGCACAGGATGGATGTGGCCGTCTCGCGCTCTTCGTCTTCGCTTGCGACACACGCGTAGTAGGCGCTCTCAACGTTGCCGCGGTTGTCGTCATAACACACGGCGCAGAGCTTGATGGCCTCGTCCTCGTCGCACACGTAGCACACACCGGCCACGGGGCAGTTGTGGCACTCGACACACATGTAGTCGTCCCAGTACAGGTCACTGTACGCAGGACCGTTGTCCTTGTCAAAGGAGCCGCAGAAGCCTGCATAACCGAGGTCGATGTTGAGGCCCACAGAGGGCCGCAGCAGTTTGATGACGATGTATCGACCAGTCACGGGCGTCGCGAGGCGCTTGGACACCTGCGAGCAGTTCCCGTCGAGCACGAAGTAGAGTACCGGCAGTGTCTCGTCCCGCTTGGCGCAAGCATCTGCGGGTGAGCGTGGCAGCCCCGCAAACTCGTCGGGTGTGAGCCCGTTGAATTGCTCGAGATCCTCCAGGTCAGGGTGCGAGCTCAGCACGAATACGGCGGCGTGCTGCAGCGGGGCCGTGTAGCCGGCGCCCGGCCCGCGGAGCGTGGCGTACGTGACTGTGAAGGGGGTGTCGTGGACGTGCTTGAGCACAATGTTGACGTTGGCGCCGACGCTCGAGCTGTAGACCGAGTTGTCGTCGAGCAACAGGTTGGGCACGGCGTGCGATACGCTAAATTCGCCGCCATCGCACGAGACCACATGCAGATCGAGGTTCTTGCCAATCTGCTTTTCGGTGGCGGCAGCAGTCGCGAGCGAGCCCCTCGTCGCTGGGTAAATAGCACTGAGCGGCAGCTGCGGTCTCGCGCGCGGGTGGAAGTTGGTGTGCACGATGGAACCATTGCAAAGCACCGAGATTGCGGGTACAAACGGGCCTTCAAGCAGCGACAGATCCACAGCAAACGCCAGCGACTCCTTGCGTTTCTGGTATACCGTGACGCGTCCCTCGTTGAAGTCGAAGAGCACGCCCATGAGGTCCTGCTCAAACTCGTCGTACTCAACCGAGAGCCCGTGGTCGAGCAACCCGCCATGCACGGCCATGAAGGCCGTGTCCACGATGCTCAGCACGAGTAAACCTTGGCCCTTGCGCCCAGCCGCCAGCACAGAGAGTTCCACATATAGCTGGCCGTCGGCGAAGCTCTTGTTGGCGACCACAGTCTCCAGCACTGGCGTCGCCATCATCACATCACCGGCGGCGATCGTCGCGCAGTCGCTCGAGAGTTGTAGATTGGGGCCTTTGAGCACGCCACTCCAACACAGCGAGCTACCACCCAGCGTCTCGGACGTCAGCCCACCCGCGACGAACGGCGTCAGTAGCTTAGGGCCCGCGGCGCAGATGCGCGCCGGCACGGGCGCGTACAGATCCCACTGCAGGTCCGCGTCGACGATTCCAACCGCAGGAGAGAGGCCGACGCCGAGGCTGCAAAGTGTCTGCAGCGACAACGCCTGCACCTTCTTGTACCCGGCGTAAAACTCAAGCGTTTTGGCGTCGCAGTCGAGGAGGACACCGATCGGGTGCGCGCGCGACCACACGTGGCACGATAGCCCAGGGCACGACACCTTTTCTTTGCTGAAAACAACCCCAACGCTGCCTTCTGAGCCGTACGGTAGCGCCACGTTGGCGGCACCGTTGGCAACACCCACAAAAACTGGGTATGTGCCCTGGTGCCGCAATAGGATCTCCCAGTACCATCGACCTTTGGTGAAGATGCGCTGCACGATCGCAAGACCTCCGACGTCCTCAGGAAAGCCGTCGCCCACGAATGGCGCCGCGGGCTTCTTGAGGGGCGTGGCAATATGCGTGTCACCATCGACGGCCACCGCGGCGCCGGTCAGAAAGCGCACGTGACTCATCCCGACGCCGGCCGAGAGGATCGCGGCCTTGGGCGTGTCGGCCTCGACGGTTGTTGCGTCGTCAACGTCCTCGATGGCGAAGACATCCCGCCAGCCCTTCCATGACGTCATCTCCGTGAGGAAGCCCGGAAGGCAGCTCTCGGCCAGAAATGCCCAGTCGGCTGGCGCGTACGGCACACTGCACACGTCCATGGCTAGGAGGATGTCCTGAACGGCCTCGTGCATGACGTGCACACTTGGCTTCTTGGCATCGCCGCCGCAGTAAGCGTGCTTGAGCTGCAGCATTGTCGCCGCCGACGCCTCCAGCAGGTGCGACACAAGGGCAAAGAACTGCGCACCGATGGCTTGCAGTGTGCCACGCCCCGCGAGCTCGAGTTCGTGCGAGTAGTGCACCTTTACGGAATCGGTGCCGACAGAGCGGCGGAAAGCGGCCGCCAGCGCCGGCAGCAGATGGAAGCGCGCCGCTGGAATCGCTGCCGTGCACTGCAGCAGCGCGAAGAAGATCTGCAGTCCTTGCAGCCGCTGTGTGGCCCGCCGCCGGTGGTTCTCGAGCAGCTCAAGCATGTCCGCATCGGCAGTTGCGCCCTCGGGCTGCTGCAGAAATGCAAAGATGTCGGTCTGAACCTTCTCGTCCTCCTCCTCGATCATCTCGAGGCTCTTGGTCTCCATGAGCCGGTTGAGCTGCCGCAGCCACTGCTCCTGCTCGGCGTCTGCCGGCGGCGCCTCGGGCCGCGCAAAGTCGAATGGCGTCTTGGAGATGCCTGGGAGGATCTTGAAAGGCGATGAGCCGCCGGGCGCGACCACTGCCACAGGCACGGGTGACAGTCGCAGCAGCAGTCGCGCGCGCTCGATGATGGGGCCACACACTTGGTTGTACAGCACCTGCTGACGTTCACGTGTCGCGTCTGTGTCTTCTGTTTCGTCGCCGGCAACCTTGCCGTCGCTAGGCACAGCTGAGGCCTGTTTGCTGCCAAAATACGAACCTGAGGGTCACAGCCAACTTTTGCTGCTCACGCACAATCCTACAAGCGCCTGAGGCTCCCGTTGGACTCTGCCACGTACCATCGGCGCAGCTGCAGCGCCGTACGCCATGCGTCGACAAGGGCATCGCTGGGCAGGCCATCGCGGTTCAACGGGTCATGCATGTACGCGCTGTGCGTGTGCTTGGCGAGCACGGCAAACGTCGCGCGAACGGCGCTGTCGACGGCCTCGAAGCCACCGCTTTTCTCCAGTGTCCGCTCCACGCTGTCCTGGCGCTTGAGGCGAGTCGCTCGTAGCTTTGGGTTGACGTGGGCGTCGGGGTCCAAAGCGGCCTTGACTTTGTCGATGAGCTTCTTGCCAGCACCATCGCAGGCCAGAATCTGTTGCAACAGGCGATCATTGCGGTCATCGTCCGGTCCGACGTCATCAAGGCCCCCGCGAAAGAGTGAGGACTGAATCCACCGTTCGAGCGACGCTGGTGCCTCCTTCGCATTGGACTCGCCGACGATGAGCGCCGCTGCGTATTGCCCACCGACGTACGCCAGGAGGCTTTGAAAGTCGTGCACCCACTCGAGATTGGCGGCCGCTTCCAGCGTTGGCGCCACGGCCACAGCGCTCGAGGGCGCGTTCGGAGGCGGCGGTGGAAAGACAGTCGGCACCGCCGGCACCACATGACATGTCAGTGCGTCCCACGCAAACTTCCACGTGAACTTTGCTGCGTCGAACGGCACGGCGCCGAGCTCATCGTTGAGCACGCTGCCCCGGTAGCCAACGAGCAGCACACGCACGTTGAGCACGGCCGCAAACGGCGGCGACAGCACGACGCGGTAAAGATCGTAGTCGCGTACACTGACGCCAGGTAGGCGGCGAACGGCACCGCTCTCGCGCAATGCGTCCCATAGCCGTGCTGCTAGCTCAAGGCCCGTGATAGCCCGGGAGGACGGGAGCTGCAGTGCGTCAAGCAGCGCGGGGGTCACTTGCAGAGGCACAGCCGCCAGCTGCATCTCTTCCTGGAAGAAGGCGGGGGTCGCGGGAGCCGCAGTGGCGGGTGCGGGTGCCAAGGCACCAATGAAATCGCGCACGGCACTGAGGAGCTCCTGGAGTCCGGGCCAGAGGTCGGCAACGGCCGCGGCGAAGGTGGGCCGGATCGACGGCAGGTTGAGAATGCTGACGAGCGTGTACGGCAGCAGTTTGCCGGCAAAGCTCGCCTGGAGAAAGAGCGCCGGGGTGGGGGTCCCTTGGACGGTGGCGACGAGCTGCACCATGTAGTGCAGCAGCTGCGTAGCCACGTGCTTGGCGATAGCCCAGCCGTGGAGACTGGACGATGCCCAGAAGACTGAAGACCGGAGGAGGACGTTGAAACACTGGAATTCGGGGGAGGCCTCGACGGCAGCGAGCGCCGCGGGCAACGGGGCTGCACGCGTGGTTTGCTGCCACAGTGCGAGGAGCAGCGTGTCCGCAAAAGCCGTCGTTGTCGCTAGGTACTCGTCTGACACCGTCTCGGCCATGAGTTCAAAGAGCGTCTTGGGGCACGCAAACGACGGCACGAGCATCGGTAGCAGCAGGTTCGCGACGTCCACGGTCTTGGCTTGGTCTTGAAAGAGTCTTGTGAGCACCGCGAGCCGGTCCAGCAACGATGGGAACATGATGGCAAACCCGCAGTTGATGGCAGCGACAGTCTCCTTTTTAACGGCGGCGCCAACATCTTCTGCGTCCGCCGGTGGCACATAGTCGGCGATTGTAAACAGTAGTTCGCGCAAGAGGTACAGCGTACCGCCCTTCTCCGTCGATGCTGGTGAGAAGCCAAGGTCCTCAATCACCAAGCATGATGTCGAGAGCTAGAAGAGCGTCAACCACACTGACCGATGCCACCGCGTACCTCAAAGAAGTTGAACTTGATGAGGCGCAGCACAACAATGAGGGGGTAGAGTGTGTCGGTGCCTAGGGCCGCGTCCGGCGACAGATACGCGGTGGCAAGCAGCGCTAACAGTCGATGTAGAGCTGCAAACGACGCTTCCTTTGCGTCGATGCACAGCGACCGGTAGCTGCAACGCGACGGCTGCACAGCGTCAACGTCGTATTGGGGCACATCAGAGCCAAGGAGCCTGTCAAGGTGGCTGAGGACGCAGCTCGCAGAGTCCAAACACGTCGGCGGGCACTGCTCGTCGTTTCTCTGGGTGCGGAGGCGCGCAAGTACAGTGGATGGCTTCCCCACGAGTGCCGATGCCCGCCCGCCGGGCTCCATGACCGGCGGTGCGCGAGCTGCCGCCGGCGCGAGCGTGCGCACAGCAGCGTCCCACTTGGTGACGGTGGAGCCATCAGCGACGATTGTGGCGTGCCCGCCGAAGAGGAGGCACGTGCCCGGTGAATCGACATGGCTGCTTGCAAGAGCGCATACGCGGCCCGCCTCGACGAAGAGTGCTGCGTGCGAGAGACCAGCAAGACCATCGGTGGGGACGTCTACCTGCGTCCACGTGCCACGTGTGAGCGAGAAGCACCAGAGGTCGTTGAGACCGTCGCCCTTGCGCGTCTCGCCACCAAAGACCCAGATGTTGCCTAGATCGGCCGCAATGGCGTGGTGGCTGCGCACGCTCGGCATCGTCGGGTTGAACTCGGCCTTGTCGCCTTTGGCATGATCGCGCGGCGTATAGATGTAGTCGTCGTGGCACAGATGCCAGACGCGGTCGAAGGTGTTATAGCGCCAGAGATCGGCGCGTGGCCGGTCCTCCTTGTCGATGCCACCAAAGACATAGACGCTTTCGCCTACGACCGCCGACGCGCACCCCACGCGCGGCCCCGGGTCGAGCGCGATGGACGACGGTAGTTTGGCCCAAGTAAAGTCCTCGAGCGAGAGGAACCACGCGTCGCCGAGCACGACGTCTTCGCTCGAGCGACCGCCAAACAGAAACACGAGCGTTTCGAGACGCACGCGCACCGCCGCAAGCGTGTGGTGGGCGCGGGCTGGCGGCAGCGACGTCGAGGACGAGCCCTGCACGAGTTCCCACGCCGGGAAGGAGCCGTCCGCGTTGGCTGCTGTCGAACATTTGTACAGATCGAGGTGGCGCGAGAGCGCACCGTCGTTCTCACCGCCGACGACGAGAAGCGTGCTGTCATCCACGAGCACGGCCTGGTGAAAACGCAGCGGGATGGGCAGGTCGCTCCAGCGATCCCACTTTTGCGTTGGCACGTGGTAGACCATTACCTTGGTCGTCGCGCCGTCCTTCCAGCCGCCGTCGCCGGTCGGGAGCATGCCACCGATGACGAAGAGCCGGTCACCGACAAGCACTTTGGCCGCACCAAGGAGCGCTTCTGGCGCTGTGGGCAGCGGCGGGGGCGTTGCCAGCACCACCTGCGTTGCTGGGTACTGAATCGCTCGCGCGATGCTCTCGCACTTGGTCGTTGGGGGGTACGCAAATGCCGAGTGGCCGAGGTTGAGGCGGATGATCTCACCGCGCTCGAGGCTAATGCCTGGCATCATGCCGCTGCGGGCATCGCCGCGGGCCGTGTGAAACTCGGCGTAAGCAACGCCGAGGTCGATGCCATTGCGGAAAAAGCGCATTTCAGCAGCGTCGAGGTCGAGGAGGCAGCCGATGACGTCGCCCGCCTTCCATTTGTCACCGTACGTGGACGATCCCGAGTTCCACCGGCGCTGGCGGTTGCCGTCGTAGCTCCACGAGTGCGCGTGGTCGCCGACGCCTTCGCCCTGATCAGAGCTGCCCTGGAAATGGCCGTCGATCCACCCAATCTGGATGAGGCCCGACGTGACGACCTCCACTTCGTAAAACCACGCGCCCGAGAAGAGACTCACGCCCATGGTTGAAAGCGACCCAAAGTTGCTCAGGCCCTCGATCTCACCTGAGCGATCGATATCGATGCGCCCGCAGAGTGGCACGACCCAGCTCTGGTCTGTCTTGTCCTCGTCCGTCTCCTTCTTGCGCTCGACGACGAGCGACGTGGTGTAGAAGCCGGCCGCGATGTCGAGCACGCGCCGCTGACTCTTCTCGGGCCGCACCTTGAGCGGTACGGGCAGCAGCGAGTCGGTGCTTCCGCGATTGCCCAACTGTCCCTTGTTGTTGCGTCCGAAAGCAAACACTTGGCCCTGCTCCGAGAGAATCACGGTGTGGTAGCAGCCGCACGCCGCACGCGTGATGCGCACGCTGGGCGCGAGTGTGATGAGGTGCGGCACGCTCTGGTGCACCTTGGTGCCGATGCCAAGCTGCCCGTAGTCGTTGCGGCCAAAGGCAAAGACGCGACCGCTGGCGCCCACGACCAGCGAGTGGTAGTACCCGCACGTGACAAAGGCCACAGGTTCGTTCGGGATGGCCACGAGGCACGGCACCTTGCTCTGGCGGTTGTGGCCGACGCCCAGCTGGCCGTAGTCGTTCTTGCCAAAGGTAAAGAGCTCACCGAGACCCGTGCACACGACGGTGTGATAGAGGCCGCAAGAGACCATGGTCACAACGTGCCCGTCAAGGCCCTTGACGTGCATCGGAACCGACTGGTGCGCCGTCGAGTCAGTGCCCAGCTGGCCGCAGTCGTTCATGCCGAAGGTAAAGAGCTCGCCCTTGTCCGTGACGACCGCGCTGTGGTGGTAGCTCACAGCGGCAAAGGTGATCTTCTTGTCTCGGAGGTGGTCGATGAGCTTGGGCACGTGGATTTTGGTCGTAACGTTTTCGTGGCCTAGCTGCCCGCGGTCGTTGTAGCCCCACGAGTACGCGAGACCGGTGTCCGTGACCGCAATGAGGTGCTCGCAGCCGTTGGCCGCCGCGAGGAAGCGCACGCGCTGCGAGCGGAGCGCCTCGACAGGACGCAGGAGCATCACGCGCTCGTCAAAGTGGCCGTGACCGCATTGCCCACTCTTGTTGAGGCCCGCCGTGAGCACGACGCCCGAGTTGGTGAGCACAGCGAGGATTTCGTTGCCGCTTACGACCTGCCGGATGTCGTCCCAGCCGCCAAAGGGCACGAACGTCAACTGATGCCGCTCGATGTCGTCACCGATGCCGAGCTCACCGTACGAGTTTTGGCCACAACAGTAGAGCTCGCCGGAAGCCTCGCAGATGCCGTAGAGTGACTGCTCCTTGATCGACACGAGCTTCGTGAGCACGCGATGGACGTCAAGGGCGGCATCCGACTTCTGGGAGAGCATCCAAAGCACCGACGAAAGTAAGTAGGAGAGAGACCCGCGCACCAGCGCCATTTCGGCGAGCACAGCAATGGTTTCAGCGCACAAAGACGTCTCTTGGCCAACGGGAGCGTTCGGGATGGGTTCAGCGGCTTCAATTAGGAAGTCACATAGAAGGTTGAAGGAGCTGCTCGCGCTCGGAGAGAGATACATGCCATCGAGGTATGCCATGGGTTTGAGTGTTGCCATGTTGTCTTGCACCATACGTAGCGCGTGGAGGTACGTGGCTCCGCCTTCGCGGCGTGTTGCACGGAGCAATGCGACAGCCATTTCCCACCCGAGAAGCATGCAATTCTGTGTAGGCAGCGGAAGTGGCGGAGGACTTACCTTGCGCTGGCTCTTGGATACACTGCGCACAGCCAGCATGCGCTGCTCGTGTTTGTGTTTTTCCTTTTTTGTTGCGAGTCCGAGGAGCTGCAAATGCTTGACGTATGCAGCCATTCGAACATCAAACTCTGATGTCGGCAGCGACGCAGTGACGTCTGATTCGATGCTTTCACGCTTCATGCCAAAGTCACTCGCAAGCTTCGAGATGTGGAGAAATAGCCCGTTGATCGAGTCGGCAGCGTCGACGACTGCCTCCAGCTGCTGCCCTTCCTGTGCGTTCCAACCACCGCCAGCGTCATCATTCCGTGATGGTAGCTTCGTGAGGCTAGGTCCGAGGTCGAGAAGTCGGGCAAGGACGTCGGTGCCGTCGTCCAAGCACTCATCCGTGTCTATCTGTCCCATGCGTCCCTTGACCGCAGATGCCAACTGAGGTCCCTCAAAGATCCTCCCCGTGGAATCCATTTCATTTTTAGCCAATCCCCGAGCATCTCCCAGATTTCCACCAATCGGATAGCGCCGCCCACGGAATCCTCCCGCAAAAGTGCGAATCAACCGTTTCCGTAACCGGTTAACAGGAGTCGGGAAAAGAAAACCGCAATTCGAATTACACCGACGACGCCTATTGCAGCGCTTGGCCGAGGAAGCCGCTGAGGGCACTCGTGAAGTTCATGTCGGGCGTCCGCACCGTCAAGTCGAGCCCGCCCGAGCGCACTTTGCAGTGAATCAAGCACACCACATCGGAGCTCGCGAGCCGGCCGGCCGCAATCACTTCGTTCGCTACACAGGGCGTATGAGCTTGGCGCCACCCGGTGGGATCCAAACGTACTCTGTGCGATGGACTCGACGGCGTTGATGTCGAACTGATGCAGGCGGGTGCAGAAGTCTTCGAGGGACCGGATCGAGCTCGGGGTCACCTTGGTCTTGAGCTCGCAGGGGCACGAGCCCCAGCGGCCACCAAACTCGGCCGTCGTGATTTGCCACGATTCCAGCGGGCGGCCATTCAAGTTAAACTTCGGTGGCGCGTCGTACACCGGTAGGCTGCTGCCGAGCCCACCCATCTGGAACGGATCGGCCACAGGCGGCGGCTGCGGCGCGCCTGCAAACGGGTCTAGTACCTGCGCTGGCGACGTGTACGCAGGTGCAACAGGCGCGTCGAACGACATGTCGAGCAGGTCCATGTGGACAGCCGGCGCCGGCGCCTGGAATGCCGGCTCCGGCGTCTTGGCTGTCGATCTCCGCTTCAGGGGCGCAGGCGAAGCCACAGCCGTCTTGGCCGTGCTCTGGCGCGTCAGCGGGCGCCTGCCCGCCCCAGACGTCCGCTTGGCCGCGGGCAGCGGCACCCCGGCACCCGGCAGGCCACCGAATAGCGCGTTGGCCATCACGGCGCGCTTGTCGACGACGGGCTCCTCGGGCTCATGCTCCTCGTCCGATTCGTACTGGTGCTCCGAGGGCGGCGCGCCGTACGTCGGCGCCGGCGATTGTCCAAATGGCGCCGCGCCCGTGTAGTACGGGTTGTTTGGCTGACCGCCGTATGGCGCGGGCGTCGGCTCGGGCGCCGCGGGCGCGTTCATGCCAGTAGGTCCCCACACGTTCTTGACTGACTTGCGCTGGTTAAAGGCCTCGGGGGCTGGCGCGCCCCAGGGGGCCGGGGCCGCGGGGCCGCCGTAGGATGCGGCGAGCGCGGGGTCATTGGGCGGCAGCTTGTGGCCAGCGTACGGCAGCTCGGGCTTTTCGTACGCGGTGAAGTTCAGGCGCGACTCATGGTGGCGGCCGTACGCCTCCTCGTCGTCGTCAAGTGGCGGGTCGTAGCGCGGCGCGCCCTGCGCCAGCGCCTGGTCCACGAAGGCCTGTAGGAAGCTCAGCGTGCTGTCAACCTCGAGGTCCTCGCACGACGCGTCCACGGGGTACGTCTGGGCCATGAGCGCCGGGTGCTGCTGCATCGCGAGGTACTCGAGACAGCGCTGCTGCAGGTCGATGCTGCGGCTCGTCTTGTACTTGTCCATCATGGCCCGCGCCGCGTCGAGCGGTCGGCCTTGCAGCTGCGCCGTGAGCTTAGTCACGGCCGTCACGATGTAGCCGCGCGTCACGTCTTCGTTGTCGAACGGCCGATCCACGAGTTCGCAGAGACGTTCGGCGATCTCGTCGAGGTCCATGGCCTCCGAGAGGTACCCATATTCGCCCAGCACCCATGCCATGGTGCACACGAGAATGTCCGGCAGCACGGGCCGCTCCAACAGCTCGAGATACGTGTCGACAGCGTCGCGACGAAGCTCCATGTCCTGCTCCTCGTCGTCGCCGCTGCCCTCAGCGATGAGGCGCATGAGGTTGTGCGCCACTTCGACCTTGACGAGATCGCCACCGAGCTCGAACACGTCCGTCATTGTCTGAATGTACCACGCATTGTTGGGCGCGTAGCGCTCAGCGCACTGCGTGATGCGCGACACGAGCTCCGTGCGCAAGAAGACGTCGGTGGCTTCGCGCAGGAAGCTCGTGAGCTTCGCAACGATAAATTCGACGTTCACGGGGTTGGTCATGCGGTACAGCAGGTCGAGCGTCTTGCGCTTAAGCGTCTCGTCGGGGTCTTCGAGGCAGTCAATGACGGCCATCTGGTGGGCGGCCGCGTACCTAGGCGCGGGTATGAGCCACTGGTAGTGGCGGACAGACGCACCGCGGGTGGTCCTTGACGATGGCCGCGAGGCCTGTGACGCCGAGGTACTTGAGGTTGTGGTTGTCGCTTGAGATGAAACGCGAGATGCTGGCCGCGGCCGCGTCGAGCAGCGTCGAGTTCGGGTAGATAGTCGTGACCGTGCGCACGCACTCGTAGATGATGGCGTACCCAACGTTGATGCCCGTGTCGGCGCGGCGCATCACATCGTGAAGGACCTCATACATGCCCTCGCTTGTCGTCTGGTCGGCCTGGCCCAGGAGCGCCAGGATCTTGAGCAGACGAATCTGGATCCATGGCGCGGGAATCCGGTGGTAGTCGAACTCGCGCGGCAGCCGATGCTCGGTGATCTGCTTGAGAATGCTCACGTAGCTCGGGACGAGGTCCTTGTAGGCTGCAGGGTTGACCACGGCCACGTCGTGGAGAAGGCACAGCGCCGCACCCATGACGCTCGGGTCACGGTCGCACAGCGTGCGGCGAAGAGTGTCGCCCATGTCTGCGACACTATCGGGGTTGAGCTGGTGGAACCGATGCAGCGCCATCACAGCCTTCTTGCGAACAAGCTCGATCTCGTGGCGCAGCGCCTCCATGATCATGGGCTGGACAGCGGGGATCATTTCAACCGTCACTAGCTTGCATACAGCCATGAGTGCCGAGCACACTTCGAGATGGTTGGGCGACTGAAGATCGCGCTGAAGCTGGTTGATAATCATGAAGCGGAACTCGTGCGAGGGCGATAGCGTCAAGCTGCACGTGAGGTAGCCGACACGCTTCTGGATTAGGTTCGTCGCGGCCGTCATTTCAACAGCCTTGATGTAGCCGAAGCTGGCGTCGTGGCCCAGCATTTCAACGTACATGAGGCGAATGAGGAACTCCTTCTGCTTCTTCTTGTTAGCTTGCAGCTGGTTCGAGTTGGAGGCCGCACCGAGCTCCGCCATTTTGCGCTTGAGCTGCGCGACCTCCTGCACGATAATACGATCTTCCTCCTGCTTGGACTTGCTCTCGCCGATGCTCTTGACGAGCTCGAAGAAGTCCTTCGAGAGGTGGCTGCCCGACATCAGTCACTTGCGCAGAATTTGCAATATTGGATCCGGCCAATGTGGGGCACTTCTTTTCACCGGCCTGCCCAATCCCCGCGCGCCAAATCCATGCTTTTCAACCAATCCCCTCTCGCCAGCCAACCCGGCATCCAATCTGCCCCCAAATAGTGTACATTGATCCACTCCTTGTCCAGCGCCGGCGCCGCCATTGCGACTGCTCTTCTAAACGAGCCATCGAATGCGCCTCCATAGTCTTTCGGACCGACCGGCGTCCCCGCGATCTCATCGTGTGTATGTAAGGCAGCTCTGTTTGCTCCCCACATTTAAAGTGGCGTGAAACTAGACTTCTACATAACGTCATCGCTAGAGTTTGGCCAGCGCAGGGTTTAAATGTCGGATCGCCAACGCATGGAGCGTTTGATGGCAAGGGCGGCTCCTGCCAAAAGCACTGCTGGCGGGTGCCTTAGGTGACTCGTGGAGACTCTGGCAGATTTAGTAAATAGTGTACGGTAACACCATATCCTGATATATATGTAACGTTTTTCTTGTTTTTTTCCCCAAGCATAAAATTCGCGTGTTTTATTCGTCGGCATTTCCATCAAATGGGGTGTTTCTAGAATCCACAGAGGCTGCTGAGGGCCATTACCAACTTGCGCCAGCACCTCCAAGATCGCAGGTCAACCCATTCCCATGCAAGCGATCCTGCTCTACATCTACGTGACGGTGCGCTCGTACCTTGCGTGGTTCTGGCTGCGCCTTTGCCGCTGGGTGCAGCAGCCGGCGCGGGCGATCTTGCCGACAAGTGAGTACCGTCACAAGATCGTGATCATCGGCGATGGCTTTGCCGCGGGCTATGGCGACTACATCACCTTTGACTCTCCCGGAGGCCTTGCAAAGTACCTCCGAGCAGCCATGAGCCAAGATGCTAAGGTTCGCGTGCTTCATTGAGTGTCAAGCACTTACGCCCATCGTAGATTCGTCACAACTGGCAGGTACTCAATTGCGGCATCGTCGACACGGACTCGTCGCAATGGACACCGATGGCTTCGACCAAGGTACGTCGGTCGGAAGCAAACGATGGGGATCTGAGTTGCTTTTACAGTACTTCCACGACATTTTTTCCAAAGCCGAGTACAAAGACGCCGACATTGTTCTCGTCATGGTCGGATCCATGGATGCCACGTGCGCTCGTGGAGGCTTTTGGCGCTGTGCTCACATGCACGTAGGAGAACGCCTCCGATCGCTCCCGAAGAAACCTTGCGTAACCTTAAGAGCATCGCGGACGCTCTGACGAAGAAGGGCAAGCGCGTTGCACTCGCGCCCCTCTGCCATTGCGACCTCGCGGCGCAGAACGACGTCCACGTCGCCGCCTCCAAGCTCATCCGCGACTTCTGCACCGAGTACGCCGCGGTGCATCGCTCAGGGGCACTAACAAATGACGCAGCACGCAGCACGACGACCTGCCCGTGGTGTGCGGCCCCAACCTCGCGCTGCCCATGGTGCGTCGCCCCGAGGCCAAGGCGTTCGACGGCTTCCACTTCAACTCGAGCGTAAGTCGTTTTAGCTGGCTGTGCTCATCCTGGTGCGCAGGCGTACAAGCAGATTGCCCAGGACGCGATGGACGTCGTGCAGCCCATGGCCACGGCTGTCGAATGGACCACCTGGAAGAAGAAGCTCGACGGTGTGCACATCGACCCAGCTCTGTACGAATGATCTCGTAATGCTTTGCCGTGTGGTTGCTTTAACGCTGCGGGTGGTAACTACGGACGACGAAGCTGCGTTCAAGGAGCAAGGGCATGGCGTCGCGGGGCCCAAAGGAAGAGATAAAACCACTCATCGCATCCGTGTTGGGTGGCTTACGTGGGGCCTAAGGCGCTTCCTCCGACTTCGTGGGCTTATTCGCCCAGTACTCATCCAGCGACTCGTCGAGGCGCTTCTGCTTGGGGTCAGGACCCTTGCCTGCCTTGAACCAGTAGTCGTCCATTTCCATGTCAAGGTCGACGTCCTTCTTCGGCGCTGTTGCCTTCTTGACTGGGGCCTTGGGCGGACCCTTTTTGCGCATGTTGTTGATCTTGATACCACCGGGGGTTTTGGAGAGCGATGGTTTGGCCATGGCAGCGGTCTGTCGCGCCTTCAGCTGCGTTTTGGCCTGTGGTGCAGGCGGAAGGCCTCGGCGAGCGTTCACGACGTCGGCACGCTGGGCCTTCTGTGCCGCACGTACCACGACCACGGATTTCTTCTTCTTGGGCGCCGCCTTAGAGGGTTGCGCATGGAGCTGCGAAAAACGATCTGACAGAGGCACGGAAGCCACGCCGATGATGTCACTTGTGCGCGGGATGTCCTTGCTGGGCGTCGGCTTGCGCTGCCGGCCATGGTTCCGTCGCCCAGCCATCGTTTGTCCGATTTTTCGAACACGCAAATTACTGTTTTTTTATGTATTTTTTCGAGAATAGTTGCGTGATTTTCGAAAGATTCCAGCACGAGAAATGTGTCGAGGCACCGCCCTCGACAGCTCAAGACACGCAGGTGACGATGCAAGACGTCGGTACATTCAAAGGCTAGACTGCCATGTAAACTCACGAGGACCCTAAATCTCGATAAACTCGGCGTAGCCGTCCTTGATGACGTCGCTTGAGGTGTCGCGGTGGGCCTTGCGGACCATGAACGCCGTGGTTGCGACGACCCCGATCAGCACCAGCAGCAGCGCCGATTTACCCGTTGTCACTGACGCCAGCGACGCAGACGTGTATGTTGATGCCGAGAGTGCGCATGTGCACACGATGTGGCTCACGTACTCGGCTGTACTTGCGTCCGCGGCAAGGAACACCGGGACTGTCGTCACTGGACACGCGCTCTGCTTGCCGTCACAAAAGTAGTTCGCGTCGCAAAGGGTCAGACCCTTTGAGCACAGGGTGGTATCGCCGAAGTAGTGGTCGACGCAATTCCCGAAGCCATCACAGTAGTCGATGGCATCGCACGCTCCTCCAGACGACGAGCCCGAACACACTGTCGTCGAGGGTGCCAGCTTGTCCACGGGGCACAAGATGGAAGTCCCGCTGCACGTTTCGGCGGCATCGCACTGGTTCAAGCCCGGGCGACACACTGCGCCGGCGGAGGCGTAGATGTCCGGAGGGCAGCTACCGCTTGAGCCCGTGCAGTACTCGGCCACATCACAGAGGTCAGCGGCGCCGCGGCAGACCGCCGTGGCCGGCTTATAGCCCTCGACGCATTTGCCCTTGTTGTCGCACTTGTCAGGGATGTCGCAAACACCCCCGGTGGAGGCGCCAATGCCGGTGCAGTCCGTGCCTTCCGGCGCAAATTTGTCGATGGGGCAGCCGCCGGTCGAGCCGTCACACACCTCCGGGACGTCACATACGTTGACCGCCGCGCGGCACACTGTGTCGCGAGCCACGAAGTGATCGCGACACGAGCCCCAGCCGTCGCAGTAGTCGACGCCATCGCAGTCGCCATCAGAGGACTTGCCAATGGATGTGCAAACGGTGAAGAATGGCGCGAACCTGTCGGTGGGGCACGTGCTGCGGCGGCCATCGCACACTTCGGGCACATCGCAGATGTCGGCTGCTGGGCGGCATACCGCTCCTCGAACCTTGTAGGCATTCTGGCACTCGCCGTTGGCGTCGCAGTAGTCGTTGGCGTCGTCGTCGCACGCACCGTTGTTGTTTCTGCTCATTCCGGGGCATTTGCTGCCCACGGTCTTCTTGACATACATGCAAAGCCCGAACTGGCACGTTCCAACATCGCACGCTCGGACTGGACACTGGCTGCTCGAGGTGCAGCCGCGGCGGATGACCCGCTCGCTCTCAGCAGCTACCAAGAGCCCGGCCCCTGCTAGAAGGAGGATGCGCAGCATGGAGCAAAAAGGCTTTTGCCCCTCACAGAAGCGTATCTTTCAAGTTGGATTTTCGAAGGCGAAACCTTCAGCGACAACCAGCTCGGATCTCGCCGAGATATCCGACGCCAGCGGCGGCCGCGGATCAGGCCCATGCCGCAAGCTTCCGCGGGGGGACGCTCGCCAGTCGTGAAGCTGTCACTGGCGAGATGTTGAAACGCATGGGCACTGGTGGCGATGGGTCCGTCCATTTTTAGACCACTCGTGCAACCGTGCGCAATGCTTAAGTGATACGTGCCCAAGAGCTCTCGTGCAGGAACACGGAGCCACTACACCAGTGCCAGCGACTGCACAACGCCTGCAGCATCGGGGTTGCGCCGCAGTAGGCCATAGACGCTATCGATCGATACCTGCGAGTCGAGTGCGAAGCAGTTTAAGTTGCTCCGGCGGTGCAACTGACTATTCATGCGACAACTCGTCGTTGAGAGCTCGTTTTGACAGGGCCAAGGTCCAGGGTTGTCGTTGGGATTCTCCTGTTTGGTCCACGGAGCTGCTCATGAAGCTACTCTTCACTCGCGGTCCTCTGCCACACATCGTTTCAAGAGCTGGGTGCTGGTTCCACAAAGGTACGAGCGCGGCACTCAGGATACACGATGGACTGAGTGTGGTTGGGTGGATGCGGTGCTCATGGAGTCGCTGCACGCGCACAAACGAGGCCTCTTGAATGCTGGAACCTTCCGCGGCGACGTTCGGGGGGTAGCTTCGCGCCAGAAGTCGCGGTGCCGGGGTCTTGCAGCGTTTGCTCCAAAGACCCCTCGAGGCTGGATGTGCTGGTGCCTACGGGCGCGCAAGGGTGTGGCGCCCTCATGTGCCGCCCTGCTTGTCGTGTTAATTAACTTGTGTAAATAACGTGGTTGGTTTTAAACAGCTGTTGCGAAAGCGTGAAGATTTGAGCATTTTATCGGAAGAACACATGCAGTGCGGGGGCTGCGGCAAGTCCCCCGACCAAGTGCCCCTGCTCTGTGCAAGCTGCACGGCGAGCTCGATCCAGCAAAAGCGCACAATGCTGATGGCCCTACGCGCGGACGTGGCAGTTCTGCGCGAGAAGGCCGCGAGTGCCCTCAAAGATGACATTGCCTCCGAAGCCGAGGAGGACGACGAGGCTGCTGCTCAGGACGCGGCGTCTCAAGAAGCTCGCCTTCTCAATCTAAAGGGCGCGCTTGACATCGGTTTGCAATGCCGTCTTCCGTAGGGTCTGTGATAGTTGCTAGAGCGCATCAAGTTAGCCAAGCTACACCACACCTTGGGGAAGCGGCGCGACTTGCTTGCCAACACGAAAGCGCGCTTGGAGCAGCTCGAGTCACCCGCGAGCGACAACGACATGGAGTACATCATGCAGGGCCTCGAGCGCGTCTCTCGCTGGAATGACCAAAACCTCATGGCCGTGCGGCGCACCAAGGTCCTTCAACTACTACAGCTTGTCAAAGTAATCCCAGCCGACCGGTCGCCGTACTTTCGCACCATCATGGGGCTGCCGCTGCCCATTTCGGGGCGTTTCGACGGGATCCCGCCCGAAGTCGCTGCCGCTGCCCTTGGGCGACTTATCCACCTCCTCCTGCTACTGCCAAAGTACCTCAGCCCGCTCGTGTACCCGTTCCCAATGGTGTTCAACGGCTCCATGTCCACGATCGCGCGCGAGCCGAGCGACGAGGGCGCGGGCTGCCACACGCTCTACCCCGACGGCAGCCTCGGCTTTGAGCGCGCCGTGGCCATGCTCCAGCACAATGTCGCATTCGTGTGCGTGTCGCAAGGCATGGCCCTCGCCGACCTCCACCCTACCGATGCGCTCGGCAACCTCGTCCAGCTCAGCGACCACGCGACCCTCGGCTCGTGTTCGCCGCGCGAGGACCAACTCGTGGCGTCTGCCGGCCGCTTCCCACGCAGAAACTCACGGCGCGTAGGCTGCGCCAGCGCCAGCTCGCATCGACCGACATGCCCAGCGACGACGAGACGCTCATGGACCACGTCCTGCCACAATACGCCGAGCCGTCCCGCCCGCAGGTAGGCCCGCGCAGAAGGGTCGGCGCGACGGGTGCTAGGTCATGACGGCGTCGATGCTCGAGTGGAACGTGATCGATCCCCGCGCTGCGATTCCCAAGCCCTAGCCTCGCACCCGACGTAATAGCAAAAGACATTGTATCGAGAACGCAGCGAGCCCATCTAGCCGAAGGGCGTCATGGGCATCTGGCTGGCCGCCATCGTCTCGTCCTGCGAGAGCTCCAGGCACTGGTGCTTGAGCGACGAGAGCTTATCCTTGATGATATCGAGGGCACAGATAACCACTTCTTCCGGCTTGAGCTGGCCCGTCGTCTACGCAGGTGTTTAAGTCTTGACGTCACCGACGCGGATGTACTTCGACCGAGAAGATGAACTTGTCGGGCGTCATGGCCACAGTCACAGCCAGATCGTCCTCTGGGTTTTCCAGGTAGCTCTCGGCGAGCTTGACACACTCGTCGCAGTACATGCAGCGCATGTGGTCTTCGACTTGAATCTGCCGAGGGCGTGGGACAGAGCCGGGTGCGATGCCTGCCTACCTGGTCGTAGGTGTCGTCGATCTCAAAGACCCGCGCCGGGCACGACTTGTACAGTTCCACGCGCTGCTCGTTCGTATATGTGCTCAGGACCTCTAGCCAAAACGGTTGGGCGAATGCCCATGCAGGTGCGAGGAGTACTCTGGTTGAGCGTGATGATGGGCTCAAACATGTAGGTAGCGACTGCCACGGGAGACCACTTGGCGTGTTCCTTGCCAATGCCCTACGTACAGATCGTCAGTCGTCGCGTGGCTGACTTTGGTGGCGCACAAGCTTCGCAAGAGCGTTTAGCTTGAGACGCTGGCCAGGACCAAGCTTGGCAATGATAACGCCAGAGTCTTGTGTGTTGTTGAGCTCCTCTTCTGAGCTAAAGTGAACTGGGTGGACATAAGGGTCTAGCGACCGCAGTGACTGCGACGTGACAGTCTGCATGCCAGACTCGGCACGCACATCGAGCTCAAGCTCCACGGAGCAATGCGGGCAGTGCTCGTCGCAGTCGCAGTCAGCCGAGTACACGAAACGCTTCTTGAATCCGTCGAGGCCGCCGTCAAAGGCGAGCGGGATCATACCGAGGCGGTGGGCAAGGAACTCGTCCGTGATGACACTGGTATTGATCTCAATCGACACGAGGTCGATGGCCAGCGTTGGCACCTCCGCGATCATGACGCGCCGGATCGAGTTAGCCACGCTCGTGTCCGTTTCGCTAAGCTCGAACTTGATGAAGTCATCGCGCAGCTCCTGGATCTCGATTTTCGGGAAGCGCGGGTTCGGCATGCTGTGCTGTCCGCTCGCTGCTCGAATTCGGAATTTATTTCCTTCCAGCCAGGCAACCTGTTGCCCCGGGGCACATGTACACATTTGGCAGAATCCCTGCCTGTGCCCCGGGGTCATATCTCACGGTGGTAAATGGCTTAAGTGATGTTTTTCACGTTTTCACCCTGTGAGATTCCGTAGAGAGGCGGCCTTGAAGTGGCGTCCGATTGGCGGAAAGCGCGCTTGATGTTTTCCCCGTCTTGAGCATTTGTACTGTAGGTGCTTGTATCACGCAAGCCAGCGCCGCACCCGACTTCACGTTACGAGACCTCTCGCGCACGAGGCGGATGGCTCCCGTGTGCTGCACCTGCGGTTGCTCGCGCCGCCGCACTGCCTGGCCTCGTATATTGCAATATGACACATGTTGCCTCAACCATCCCACTAAAAACACGACCTTGGTGCCGGTCAACGCGGTTGACGCGGCATCCTACTGTGTCCGGGAATCACTGCGAATGCTTGGCGGTGCTTAGTGAGCGCGTTGCTGCTCTTGGGCGTGGTGCAAGCCTCGAGGCAACGTCTTGGCCTTGGCTTCAACGGAGGTGATTTTGGGTATTTTTCACTGTGGGATTTGCTGGGCTGCATGCCCATCACGGCCTCCATCAAATTTAGATCCAGCAGCGCCCATTAAGCATTTGGCTCGACACTGCGCAGGCAATGGATCCGCTGGTTGCCCTTGAAGACGTCGACTTTGGCGCGGCTGGTACCTTTCCGATCTACCAGTACCGCCAAGCTAACTTCAACCAGCTCTGCCTTGGGGCCAACTCGTCGTCGCAGGACGCCACGGGGCTGCGAGTCTACGCCGGCGCACACGTGCTCGCGCGCTTCCTCGCGTCGCCGGCCGCTGCGGCCCTGCTCCGTGACGCGAGTCTTGTCGAGGTGCGTGGAGCGATGTGATGCGTGCTCATGGATCGAATGGCTAGCTGGGATGCGGCACTGGCGCTGTGGGTGCCGCCACGGCCGTCGCCGCACCGTTGAAGCGACTGCTCGTCACCGACGGCGACGAGCGCGCTTGTGCGCTCGCCCAGCGCAACGTCGAAACCACCGTAGCCACGGCGAAGCCCGCGCTACCGGCGGCCGCTGCGCAACTTCTGTGGGGCGCGGCCAGCTACGATGTCGGGCGCTTCGACGTCGCCATCGGGTGTGAGCTCATGTATTACAAGACGAACTTGGATGCGTTGCTGTCGACGGTTCTGACCCTTGTGGGCGACGCCAACGGCTTGTTCTTGCACGCACATCTCTTCCGCAAGGACGAGCACGATGCTGACATGACAGCGTTCTTCGCCGCAGCGCAGTGGGCAACTCTGGCCGTGCCCGTGCCGAGCTTCGTGCCGTACGAGGAGCTGCGCCACTGGCCCAACTGGCTCAACACATGCTGTCTCGTGTCCGGCCCCCAGGCGCGCATCGCCGCGCTCGCCGCTGAGCATCCTGCGTGGACCCCGTTCGTTGATGTGGCCACGACGCTGCAGATGAACACGGCTCTCGCCGAAGAAATGGAGGCCGCCGAAGCCACCGCGAGCGACTCGGACGATAGCGTCTGTGGGCTTTTCTTGTGAACACTACTTCGACGCTATAATACACTACATTCTGCATGGCCACCGGTGCCTCCAACACTGCGAAAGCTGCAACGCCTTCTCCTTTGGGTTCGAAGGTCGCTAAAGAACGAGGCACGATCTGTTGGTGCTGCGCTCGTCAAACGAGATCGCCCGGCAAGTTGCACGAGGGTCTCGGCTACGACAACCGATGGCGTGGATTCGATGCGAACGGTCTGCGCTCAAAGATACACACAGCTTGCGATTACGTAAGGCATATAAAAGACTCATTGGGTGCCAAGCGTGCGACCAGAGCCCCAGTTGTACCGCGAGGGCCCCGTGGCTTCGGCGCCGGCGCGCTGCCCAGCTGGAGCCGCACCGTAGACGGGGCGAGCTTCGGACGGGAAGCAGTTGATCCTGTTTGCAATGCATGACGACCTACAGTCGCTAGGAGAAGAGACGTACAAGACTTGGGGCGTCTGGAGTAGCGTGATGCCCTTGGTGTTGGGGAGAATCTCGAGCAAGAAGTAGTAAACGTGGCCCGCGAAGAGGCCTGCGAGCTGCGGAAGCGGGTCGTTGCCCGTCAGCAGTGTGAAGGCAATCATGGCCCACGGAAAGTAGAGAGCCTCGAACTTGAATCCTACGTCATGGATATTCCACTACTTTTCGATATTGCTTCTGCCCACCCCAGAAAGATACAATTTGCGTCGGATTCTTGCGGCTCCACATGTACAGGATCATGAAGATCATGGGCTCGCCGAGAAAGAAGTAGCCCATGAAGCCGCCTACGATCTGTATCGCTCATGATTTTTAGCTTTGTGGCACATGTGCACGCACCCAGAGCACAGACGCGCCACAAAGCATCATGAAGGCGAAGTCCGCCGTCGGACCGCCGCCTGCGACGAACGGATCAGCCTCAAGACGGCTGCCATACTGCCCCCTACATTCACTTAGTAAGGCGAGATTGAGCACATTTGTGGCTACAGTAGCAAGAGGCAGACGAGGAAGTGGAAGCTGAACTTGCCGACGTAGCAAAAGCACGTGATCAAGCGCCAGAAGTGGAACTTGTAGAAGACGAGCTCCAAGTCGAGGTAGATTGAGCGCGGGTTGAGCATGCCAAACTGCGAGAGGCATGTGGCGGCGAAGCACGTCGTGAGGTACGCGCGGGTGATCCGCGGGAGGCCGTTGTACCAGGCTTCGGGCGACGACATGTTGGGAACTGCGAAACCACACGTGGCAGCTTCTTCCGGACGTAACCGGATGGCTAGAAACACCCAACTTCCCTGCGGTTACGCTTGCGGAGGGAAAAGCGAGGAGCGACCGGCACCGGTGGCAAATCGGCGCAGGTAGCAGACAGTGTGCGGTGGATGCGGCTAGTTAACACATCAAAACACCTGCGGCAGGTGGACATCTTGGCTTATCGGCGCGGACACATTCCAGGTATTGGCAGATGAGTCCTTGGGAGTTGCCGGTGCTGGGCAGGGACGAGGGCGAAGTGCAAGCCCCACCTCCAAGCGCAACTGGTGGCACGCGCGATAACGCAGCCCCAGCTTATCCCGCGTTAAAAAGCCATTGCGGCATGTATTTAGCGCGGTTATGCTCGTGCAACGACCCTGAGCGAAGCCACACTGGTGCATCTTGAGGAGTCAAGACAGGACTAGTCTAACCATCGTTTCCTGCGAAACCTTCTCCCCAATGCCCGCCCGAGGGCATTTTACACAGCACATATGGCCTTGCGAGTGCTGCCCACGACAGCTTCAACCGGTGCCATGCTTTTGACTGTGCGCGCCACCAAAAGCTATAGAAAGGGCGTCGTGCCAGTCAGCGTGCTGACAAGGAATCGTTTTGTCCCTGTATCTGTGTCTACGACGAGACGACAGGTCGGCCGCATATGCATGCTGAATCAATTCGTTAGGAACGGCGCCAAGGCTGGCTGCGGCAGTGCTTCGACCCA
Organism: Achlya hypogyna; assembly: GCA_002081595.1. Lineage (NCBI taxonomy): Eukaryota > Oomycota > Saprolegniomycetes > Saprolegniales > Achlyaceae > Achlya > Achlya hypogyna. Next base: position 10,203 of record JNBR01000003.1, on the reverse strand, counting down.
GGCGCGAGCCACATTCGGCCTTTTCTCGGCGCCCGCCGCTGGCGATGCGAACCGGCCACCCGCGGCTTTTGACCGTCCAACAAGATCGTGGTATAAATAGATTTCTCTTACCGATCACAAATACAATACGAAAATCTTATCTTGAATATGTGTTTTGTATGTGCGACTTTGATTTTAATTATAATTTATGGCGATCTGGTAACAGGTGGTGCGATCCTGCAACCGCCACCGAGGGCAGCGGGGTACGTCGTCGGCCTGATTGCCCCGCGCTCACAATGACACACAGGCGTGGAATCAATGGAGGGCCCGAAGCGCCGCAAGCCGCGGGCCGTCACGCTCATGGACGTACTCAAGGCGCATGGCATGCGTGTTGTCGAGGGCACGAAGCTCAACATGGTTAACAAAGGCATTGAAACGATCGGAGTCATCGTGGCGTCCGTCGCGCGGTCGACCACGTGCGCGTACCTAAGCCAAAACAACCTCTCATCGCTTGCGGGGATCGAGCAGCTCGCGAACCTCAAGATGCTATCGCTCGGCAGCAACACCGTGGGCGACTTTGACGACGTCGCGCGGCTTGGCGTCCTTCCCCACCTACGAACTCTGTACCTCGTAGGCAACCCCGTGTGCGACGCTCCCAACTACCGCGCACGCGTCCTCGCCCTGCTGCCGCAGCTCGCAGTGCTCGACACGACCGACGTGTCCGCCAAAGAGCGGCAGCTGGCGCCGTTCCTCGCTGCCCAAGACGCTAACCTCCGGCGCCTCGTCCACGAAAACCATGCCGATATCACGCGCCTTGAGTGGATCGTCCAGCGCATTCCATTGCACCGCGAGTTCTTCGAGTTGCTCTGGGGTTCCGCACCGCTGCCACCGCTGGACAAGGTGGCCGTTAACGTCGAGCTGCTTCTGCGGCTCTGGAAGCAGCACCAAGACCCGTGGCCCGACCACGCGGCCGTTGAGCTTCGGCTACGCCGCGTCGTCGCGCGCGCTTACGAGCGGCTGCTGCAGCACCCGATCCGCAAGGCCAAGGCGCTGCTGCAAAAGTTCGGCCCCGCGGCGCAGGACCGACTCAAGGCGCTGGCGACGCCCACGACGCCCTCCTGGGAAGAAGCTTACGCCAGTGTGATTGCGCTCCAGCAAAACACCATCGCCAAGCTCCGCGGGCTGTGTGAGCGCAACCGCCGAGAGCTCGTCGACGCCATGAAGGGTCTCCTTGTCAAGGACGCTCGCCGGCGGCCGATCGCTGCGCCGCGGGAGCCTGAGGAGCGCGCGTCGCCGCCCGAGGCCGAGGCCAAGCCCGCCGGGGGTCGCCGCGACGACGTGCGCTGCGGCGACTTCCCCAACATGACACTGGGCGAAGCCGTCTCGCGCTTCGAGTTCCGGCACTTGGATGCGGCCCCGGCTTCCAAGCGCCCGCCGAGCCCCAGGCGCAAGGCCAGCTCCCGGGATCGCGGCATAGAAGACGACGCAATCGCCGAGCGGGAAGCGATGATGCGCCTGCAGATGCAGCTGCTGCAGCAGTCGCTGCAGGAGCGCGACGCACGCGAGGCTGGCGAGCAGCGTGAACGTGCCCTGCAGATGCAGCTTCTCGAGTACGAGCACCAGATCCGACGCCTGGCGCCCGTGAGACGCGAAGACAATGCCGCGTCTCCTGAAGCCGTCGCAAGGTTTGCTCCCGAGCCCGTAAATAGCTCAGACGACGAGGAGCCTGCGCCGCCGCTAGCTGAGACCGCTTTGAACGCTCCGACGCATGCGAGAGGGCGGGTCCCAAGAGCAGTGACCAGTGCTACCCTGGGCGCAAACGGTAAGCCACTCGAGAGACTAGGCCAACGGCGGCCGACGGATACTCCTCCGTCGACCGACGTATCAGGCGCTTCTGTCGAGGCGGTGGCTTTAAGCAGTCGCGTCGTCGACAGCCGCAGCTCTTCGTGGCAGCACCGCCACTCCTATCGGTCGCCACTTCGCAACGCTGGTAAGGACAACAGCGGTGCCTTTCCTCGCGATTCATGCTACTCCTCCACTCGCCAAGAAACTTTTTGCATACCGACTTGCGCCAGCCCGCGACGGTCGCGTGCACCGAGTGATTGCGACGCCAAGTGCTGGCAAGAGGCGCCCAAGATGCTGCTTTCGGAGATACCGTCGGCGGCACCACAGCTAGTACCCCGCCACATGCTCCGGCGCCCCGAACCTACAGCGTATGCCAGTCGCAGCGACTCCGTTGGGGGCCTCGCCGCGCACCACGAGGCTCCGCACCTCTGGCTGGTCCGGCTGCGGCGCCTCGTCGGCAGGTGGCGTTCGCACTGTGCCCTTCGACGACGCGTCGCTGCGCAAGGTGACCGTGCGCTCCGGCATCGTGCTGCGCGCCTCCTCGACGCCTGGCGCCTGCACACAGGCCACTGCGCGCAGGTGCGGGCGTTGCAGCAGCGGCGGCTTGGCCATCTTGTGGCCTGTTGCTTTGAGCGTTGGACAAACGCCGGCCGTTTTGGTACCATCGCCAAGTATGCTGCCGAGCGCCGCATCCACGCCCGCCTTTGCCGCATTCTGCGCCGCTGGCGGAGTTTTGCGCGGCAGGCAGCAACGCTGTCGCGCGCTGCTGTCAATCGCTTGCTGCACATCAACGGCCGCCAGCTGCGCACGGCCTTTGGCGCTTGGCGGCATGTCGTCATCGTTGTCCAACTGCATCGGCGCCACCGACGCCATGTGCAGCGCAGCCACGACCGCCTGCTCGCAAGCAAGTGCCTGCAGCTCTGGTACAGCTACACGCAAAGCCGCTTGCAGCCCCGGCGGGACAAGGAGCGCTCGGCGACATCAACGCTCAGCCGGCGTGTGCTGCGCCAGGCATGGGCAGCATGGAAGCGACTGCAGCACGCCGCCATCTACGCCGCCTCCGCGCGTCGGCGCCGGGCGTGGCGTTGCTGGCAGGTACCCACCGAGGCAGCGGTGCCGCTCAATGTACTCGTAGCGGTTCCACCAGGCTCGGCTGGAGGTGGCGCACCTGGCGCTCAAGACCACGCGCTTCCGCTTGCGCAAGCTCGTGACGCGTTGGGTAGATGCGACTGCGGCTCAGCGGGCCCAATCCCGGGCTGCGACCGTCGCAGGCCGCTTTGCGACGACGCACGCGATAAAGCGCGCATGGCGCGGCTGGACGGTCTATGCGACTCGGCGGCAGGCGTTCGTGCGCGGCGCGCTCAAGGCGCTCAAGCACCACCGCGCCAAGCTCTTGCGGCGACTGTGGGCGGGTTGGGCTGCCGCTGCGGCGCTGAATCTCCGTCAGCGGCGCGCGCACAAGCAGGTAACACTTCGCAAAGTGCTTTTCGCGCTGCGCCACGCCGTTTTCATCGCGCGCGAGCGGCGGCGGCAGGTGCACAACCAAGCCAAGCTGGTGGCGCGGCAAAATAGTCGCCTTGTCGACGGCGCGTGGCAAAGGTAAGCGTGCGCTCTCGAGGACCGCGGCGACGTAGACGTAGGTGGCGGCGATTCGCAGTGGTGCGACGGCGCACTCACGGCTGCATCGGGCTCCTGCGGCTGCTACGCGCGCAGACGCAGCGCGCGCGATGCTGGGCACGGTGGTCGGCGCGACATGCGTCGGTGCGGTCGGCGCAGATGGCGCAACTCGAAGCTGCCACTCGCGAGGCCGACGCCGCTGTTGTTGTGGCTGAGTGTCGGGAGGAAGCGCTTGAAGCCGCGCAGGCAGCAATGACCGCCGACCTCGCGCGCCTCGAAGACGAGGGCCGTGCCAAGGATCGCCGTGTGGCCGACCTGCTTCAGCTCTGCGACGCGAAAGATGCCGCCGTTGCGCAACTGCAAGCCGAAGCGGCGGGTGCCCGCGATGAAGTGGCACAGCTCGAGCAGCGGCTACGGCTACAAGCGGCGGCGCACGCTCGCGAGGCGGCCGAGATGGACGTTGCCGTGTCGTCGCACGTGCAGGACGTCGAGCGCTTGCAACGCATGCTGTTGGACGTCAAAACAGAGTTGCTCGCGACGCAGAAGCATGTGCAACGTGAGAAAGAGGCTGCAGCGCGGCTTGCGGAGCAGGTCGGCGTCAGCCAGCGGCGCATCGCGGAGCTTGAATCGGCAGTGGAAGTGGCCAAGGCAGAAGCGCGGACCGCCGACGATCGGCTGGCCACCGAGCGCGCCGAGCGCCACGACGCCGCCGTGCGCTGCCAGGCGTACGAGGCGCGACTGGCACAGACGTGCCGTGATATTCACACCCGCGAGGAAGACATGGATCAAGAGCTTGCGCGCGCGCAAGCGGCGGCGTTTGACAGCGACCAAAGACGCCAGGCCTCCGACGCGCGCAACGCCGAGTTGCTGCAGCTGCTGCAAGAGAAGAATGCGCAGACGGCAGCGCTAACGGCAACGGTGGAGGCTCTGCGAACCGCAGAAGCGCGGCGCATGGGCGACCTCCTCAACGACGTGCAGGCGTCGATGGCCCAGCCCGCTCGCCGCTCGCCGCGCAGTAACCAGGCCGAGCACGAGCTGCACCGGCTCGATGTACACGCACGGAGCGTCCACGACGACATCCGGTCGCTCCAGGACAAGCTACTGCAGCGCCTGCACCAAGCGCCGCTGCATGCCAACGCCCCTCGCGCCCCGACACCGCCGCGACCGAAGCGCAAGCTAAAGCCCAAGGCTGCCGCGGTCGCCAAGAAGAGCTAACGGCAGAGCTAAGTATCGCGATTCCGTGGCGTCGTTGGATGTTGGTGGGCAGAGGCTGTTTTAGACAGGCGCGAACGAAACGGCGGGTAACTGCAGCGCTGGCGCGATGGAGCAGCCGCCGCTACGGGAGGAGCTTGTGGCGATCCCCGAAGCTGCCACGCAGTCACCTGTGCCCAAGCACACGATCGCCCGCAGCGTTGTTTCCTTCGGTAGGCCCGCGACCAGTGCGTGGGCTCACGGCACAGTGGTCAGACGCCAAGTGGGGTGCCATCCCCCCTGCCGAGCTCGAAATCATCCGCATGAAAAGGGAGTCGCAGTCGATGTTTACCAAGAAGAAGATGGCTCCGTCAACTGCGGCGCTGGGCGACCTGCCCGTGTTCGCGCCGACGGACCGCCTCGAGGACGAGGTCGTAAAGACGCAAGATCCCGGTGCCGTGGAGGCTTGGGTGAACGCGCACCTTTTGCGCGGCGCCATCCAGCTCATCCCGCTCTCGGACGCGTATGTCGACGCCTCCGACGACCACAAGAGGCAGGCACTGCTCTACCAGAGCAAGCTCGAGTACAACGACATCCAGACTATCTTCGCGTCACCCGACAAGAGCCCGCTGGAGGGCGCGGGCATCGATTCGGGCTCGCTGCTGCGCCTGGGGCTGCCGCGGGCCATCGTCGACCGCATCTTCCGCGGCCTCTTTGTCTACTCGAGCGGCTTCCACACGCTTATCCACGAGATCGGCCGCCACTGCCCACCGTACGCAGAAGCGCACATCGCCGCCAACATTTGGCTCACCTTCCTGCACCTGCTTGAGAAGTGTGAGGACGGCCGGTATGAGATGGCCATGCTCAAATTCAACCACGCCACTGCTGTGTGGAAGCAAAACGCCATTCAAGAATACGAGCGCCAGGAACAGGCGCTCAAAGATGCGCTCGTGGCGGCACAGGTGCCTTGCCGCCGCTGCCGGCGTAACCTCGCGCGTAGGCGGAGACAGTGCAGGAGCGTGCGGTGGTCGCCGAGCGGGTTGCGGACGTTGAGGCCTGCGAGGCCACGATTGCCGCGCTCCGCGATGATGTAGTTGCGGCCAAGGAGGCGACGGCAGCTGCGGAAGACCTCGGTCGACTCGCCAACCTCGAAATCCTGGAGCTCGAGAACACGTTAGCGGCCACGCGCAAAGAGCTCGGTGCGGCCACGCAGGCACTGCACGTGGCGCTGTCGGAGCAAGCGAACCTGCAGGTCGAGATCGCAGGCTACGCAAGCGAGGTGCGGTCAGGCGCGGCGCTGGCTCATAACAACGTAGCTTCAACACGCCATGGACGTGCAGACCAAGGCGGACGAGCACAAAGCGCGGGCGGCCGATCGCATGCGAGAGCTGCAGGCCGCGGGGCAGGCGGTGCGCGACGAACTGGAGCTTGTGCGCACGCAGCTCAAGGCGACGGGCATGGACAAGGCCAAGCTCTTCGCCGAGCACTCGCTACTGGCGCTGCGCAACAAGACGCTCGAGGCCAAGGTGGAGATGCAGGCGCAGCAACTGGTGACCCTCGCGGCGGCACTGAGCGCCAAGGCAAGTGCCGTAGAGGAGGCGGACGCGACGCTGCTTTCGCTCAAGCAAGCGATGGACCGCGATCGCGTAGCGTTTGTGGCGCAGACGGCCGAGGTGGCGGCGCTGCAGTCGGTCGTGAGCCAGCAGAAGCGCGACCACATGGTCCTGGAGGCGCAGGCGCAGCTGCTGCTCATGGAAAAGAAAAACAACAACATGCGCGAGGGCGACCGCTTGCGCATCGAGCGCCTGCTCAACAAGAAAGTTGAGCTCGAAAAGGAGGTGGACGCGCTGCGCGCCGAGAAGGAAAAAAGCCATGAGCATCTCTGGACGCTGCGCGCCACGCTCGAGGCCGTCGAGAACGACCTGCACATGTCCAAGCGCGCCTTCGCCACAAGTCAGACGTCGCTGCAGCAGCTCGACAAGGTCAACGATCAGCTGCGCGGCCAGATGGCCGAGATGGAGCGCAACGTCGACCGCATGACCATCGGGTACGTCGGCGGCTCGGGCGGGCTGCGACGGCCGTAGGTTCAACGCGATGAAGGACCGGTGCAAGGCCGTCGAGGACGGCGCCAAGGAGCAAGTGGACAAAGTCGAGGTTGAGCTCAAGGTGGCCATGGCCCAGATGCGCGAGATGGCCTACATGCGCCGCGAGAACGAGTCGCAGATCAGCGACCTGGCCAAGGTCGTCGCCTTCGCGGCTGCCCTCACAGTCGCCCGTAGACCATCGAGACTAACGCGATGGAGATAAAGGTCCTGCACCAGCGCCTCGAGCAGAGCGACAAGGTCATCCATAGCATGACGGTCGAGCGCGACGCGCTTTTGCGCGAGAAGCGCGTGATCCAGCTCGAGTACAATGCCAACCAGCTCGTCATGACCAAGCTACACGAGTCGACGTCCCATCTCATGGGGCGCATCCGCAAGCACGAAGTGTCCTTCGACGAAGCCATTGCCGAGCTCAAGGGTCACTACGAAGATGCCTTCGCGCTCGGCAGCGGCCATCTCGAGCCCGGGCTCACGGCCGACGCGGCGGCAGCACTGCCTAGCAAGACGGCCGCTGATGTCATGCATAAAAGCGTCGCTGCCGTCATGGTCGACCCGGCCCCTCGCCACGCCTCACACGGCGCTAGGAACTCATGAACATGAAGGATGAGCACCCAGCCTTCCAGCAGATCAAGCGCCGCCGATCGCTGACGGGCAAGGAGCTCAAGGCGCAGTGCGAGTACCGCATCGTAGAGCTCGGCCAAGACATCGCGCGGCGGGAGGCCGAGCGCGTTCAACTCTTGCGCGACATTGACGCGCGCGACGGGCGGTTGCGCGCCGAGCAGGCTCGCACAGCTGCCGCCGTGGCCGTTGGGTGCATGCACGCGGAGCGTAGCGTGATGGTGCTCGAGGACTTTGCAGCGCGGCTCTTGCGCTTCCGGGCTTACGAGCAGTCGACGACGCGCAAGATCATGGACCAGGAGTTTGAGCTGTACCGCTGCAAAAACCGCATCAAGGAGCTCTTGGCGACGGTGGCGCAGCTGCAGCTGCTGCTTGACCAGGTGCGAGCGCCCGCGGACGGCTCTAACGACGCGTGTAGAGCGGCATGGCGGAGGAAGACGCTAGCGGGTACCTCACCATCGAGAAGGTTCGCTTCCAGACTCGCGTGGATGAATCGGTGCAAGCCGTTGTGGCCACGGCAGACGACGATTCGCAAACGTACCCGCCGCGGCGGTCGCCGATTAAGGAGCGCGCCAAGCTGCATCACGTAGACTTTTCGGCGCCCGAGAGCGTACTCACCAACATCACGGAGCTTATCCCGGACGAGGAGCTCGACCATCACTTCTACTCGCTGACGCACCACAGCGAAACGCTCGAGTTCGCGCACGGCCACCTGCTCCGGCGCAGTGGCGGCTCTCCCGGCGGTGTGCTCCCCAAGCTCTCGCAGGCAACGCTGGACCGTCACGCCAAGCCAGCCAAGCGCGTGCGCACCAACGTCGTTGCCGACTTGGAGACGCAGTTCGGGCTCCACGCGCGCATCGCGATGCCCCGCGTCGGGCCGTTCGTCGTGTCGCGGCCGGTGCAGCAGCCGGAAGACAACCCGCCGAGCCGCGGCCGGCTGGCACTGCTCGCGCAGGACATCACAGACCACGACTACGATACACCGGGTCTCCAGGCGCCGTCGCAGGTGCGTCACCTGCAGCCATCGCCACCGCCCAAGAAGGGCCGCGCGACGGGACCACCGACGGCAACGTCGCCGGCGCCGCCACGCGACCGGTCGCCCAAGGCTCACACAGTCCGCCGCGCACGCCCGACGCGCCACGACACGACACACGTGGTGGGAAGCCCTGGCTCGATCGAGCACGACGCCGGCGTCCTGGACACGCTGCGCGCACCGCAGCCCGTCTACCGCCACCTGGCGCACGGCCCGCCGTTTGCGGTCGACAGCGACAGCGACGATGAGCTCGAGCGCGTCGAGGACTACTTCACAACGACCCCCGAGGGCATGCTCGTGGAGAAGCCCGGAGTGCCCGAAGCGGTTCACGTGCCGACGCTCCTCGAGCAACGGGTCAAGGAGCACCGCGCCGCGCAGCAACCGGGGCCTAGGTCCGGGGGATGGGACCTACGCGGCAACAACTCCCCGAGCGGCGACAGCCCGCTGCCGCCTGTTTTGTACCCACTGACGAAGAGCTAACTGTTTTGATCTCGCAGTCTTGAGGGTGGGGTGGTGGTGAGGCCACGGCCGGAAAGGCGGGGCACAGAAGCCGGGCAGGCGCCAGCTACGGACATCGCACGAGGAGGCCATTGCTACATGCTCCGCCGACTCTGCACACTTCTTGCCGTCGCCTTTGCGGCACTTTTCCTGGATGCCTACTCGGAGGAGGCGCCGGGGGTCACGCACCGCGAGCTCGAAGCGACTGTAGACCCGACGGTACCGCAAGTGGCTTGCAACATCTCGGCGACGAAGGACCGCGCCACGTGCACGGCCGTCATGATCAACATGGATGCACCGGGCGGCACGATGACCAAGTTTTATGTCGGCGGCGACGTGCTTGGGCAGGTGACCGACTGCTGCAACGCGTGCGCCGCCGCCGCCGACTGCACCGGCTTTTCCATCTTCGCTAGCGTATGTTCGCTGAAGTCGAGCATAGCGGAAGCCGTGCCGACGGCCAACGCGCTCCTCGGCCACTACAAACGCTAAGAGACTTTGTCGGCTAAATGAATAGATTCCTTAGTCTTTCTGGTTGATGATGTCTTGGATCTCCTGACGGCGGCGAGCGCGACGCGCCTCGATGCGCTCGGCGACGTTCTCGAAGCGAAAGATGTTACTGAAGGCCGTGGGAATCGCGTCGGCGAAGCCGCTGCCAAAGGCGCCCCAGCGCTTGTCCTCCTCGTTCCAGGCTTCGGGACGCGATTGGCGGATGCTGCCCTCCGCGAACTGCTCCGGGAACTCGAATCGGAAGTACGCCATGATGCTGACGGCCGCAAGGCTCGTCCCTGTGACCACCGAGAGGCCGACGCCGGCCCAGTTGATTTTGCCCATACTCGAATGAACCCCAGGCCATTGGCGAAGAATTGCACGCTATTTTTACCAATCACGTGCAAGATAACACGAGGTCATAAAACGTCATATAATATATGACATCAAAACTAGAAACTTCAGAAAACTTGGTTGATTTTACTAACCGAACGAAACTAAAATCCACTTTAAAGTACAACGATGTGAGATGCAAGGTCTCACTGGCGGCGCAGCCGGTTCTTTTGGTAGCTGCCAGACACGACACCTTTCAAGGGCGTCGCGTTGGCTAGCTTGTGCTTCAGCCAACAGGTGCCGTCGTCAATGGAGAAACCAACGCAGCCGCTGGTCGTCGAGCAGCCCTGGCAGCACTGCGCGAGCTGTGTCGCGGCATCCCCGTTGACGCTGAAGCTGCGAATGTCGTTACCCGAGTAGTCGACACCCTGTTTAATGCTACCGCATAGAGCGGTGGAGCTAGCCATTGTTTTCGATGCGTAGCCGCCCGAGACGACGCCC
>JNBR01001800.1:0-29322 GCA_002081595.1 Achlya hypogyna | reverse complement strand
GCCACCGAGAGTCATTGCCACGGGAACCGTGGGCGGATTCCGAGTGATTGAACCGCTGATCGGACGCTTGGTCTTGGGGGCGGGTGTCTGAGGCCCGTTCTTGTTGGCATTGGCCGCTGTGGTCAGGGCCCAGCGGTGGGTGTTGCTCGTCGATTTCGTATTGGCCGCAGCCAAAGCAATGGCCTCTGTAAGATCTGCAGCCGGCACGATGACGCAGGCACAAGCGGCTGCTGATGGCGGTGAACTGGCGTTGACCGTGGCTGCCCTCCAGATCGAACGTGACGCTGTCGCGTGCGAGGTGACCCGTCTCCACATGGAAATGCAACACGCAAACGCAACCATGGACCTCGTGCTTGCAGCACTTTCAGCCCGCTTCGGTGACGAAAACGACGCCATGCCGTCGGCGCTCGGCTACGCAAGCTACCTTCGCCTTGACGGCCTGGAGGACGGCAGGCCGAGGTGGGGCGCCAGTGCGCGTTCGACGTGGCCACAGGCGAATCGTTTTGGACCAACGACAACTCGGATGACGACGCCTCAACCGAGGACTACGACGACAAGCCCCAAGAGGAAGATCTCTACGGTGGCAGCGCTGTCAACTTGCACGTCAACAACCACGTTGACACGGAACCTCGAATCCATTGCGATTACGCAATATTGTAACTACTGTAAATATTTAACAATAATCATATTTCTAAAGATGTACAAATCTGTCTTTTCAGTCTACAGTCTGCTCCAGCGTTGGCTTCCGTCGTGAGACCTTTTGTTGGAAAGTTGCATTTCTCGCCATGCGTCAGCGGAGTATGGATATTCGGAACCTGCACGGCAGCACCGGTGGTCATCGCTCACGACACAACTCGCGACGGACGCCAGCATCGTCAAGTCGCTCACGACCACAAAGACCTTGCGTCGCTCGTGCTGACCTTTGTCATCGCCTTCACCCGCAGCTGGCAGATACCGCTCGTGCTGTGCATGATCCTACCGCCACTCGGAACTGCGAGCTACATGGAGATGCAAACGGCATGCAACACGGGCAGCGACGTCAACGACGGTGACGTCCGCGGCGGCGCACGCATCGCCGAGGCCATCAGCGCTATTCGGAATGTGGCATCTTTCGTGCTAGAATCGGCCACGGCGTACGCGAACCTGTGTACCTCGAGGCATCGCAGGCCAGTGACATCCGCGCCGGCCTCAAGTGCAGCATCGCGTACGGCATCTCGCAGGGCGTGTCGTTGCTGGACCAGGGCTTTGTCTTTTGGTGCGGCGGCTGGCTCATCGCAGGAGACGAGATGACGCTCATGTTTGCCATCCTCTTTGCAACAAACTCGATGGATTGGCATGCAAGGCCTCGGCGAGATTGGAAAGGCCAACACCGCTGTCCACCGTGTCTTTGCGCTGCTTGATCGCGAGCTCCCGATCGACGCGATGGCCACGGACGGCGTCGACTGGCGCATGTCGACGGAGCTATCGAGCTCCGTCACGTCGCGTTCCAGGACCGGAGCCGCCCCGACACGACCATTTACTCGGAATACAGCCTCATGATCCCTGTCGGGCAGACGCTCGCGCTCGTAGGCGCCAGCGGCAGATGCAAGAGCTCGGGCATGGGCCTCATCGATCGCTTCTACGTCTAGGAGTCCGTGCTCCTTGGCGGGTCCATCGCAGTCAACTTCGCTATAGCAAGCCCGGCGCGACGCCCAACGAGGTGACGCGGCGGCGACCATGGCCAACTCCCACAACTGCATTGTGCAATTCGCGGAGGGTATGCGGCGCATGTGGGCAACCGCGGCGCACCGCTCTCGAGCGGGCAGAAGCAGCGCACCGCTATCGCGCGCGCCATCATTGGTGACCCCGCCATTTTGCTGCTCATCGAAGCCACGAGCGCGCTCGACACGCTTCGGCAGTAGAAGCGCCGCACGCCCGTCGTTGTGGCCCATGGCCTCTTGACCATATGCAACGTCGATCTCATCGCGGTCGTCCACGACGGCGGAGCTTGTAGCGATTCCGATTGCTTGCTCTGTGGAAAAGAGCTTTCCGACTACAAGAGCATTCTACACAACGCGTTGGTGAACCAGTGACGCTGAGGATGCCCTCCACAAGGCGCGGCTCACGAAGCCGAGCTCGCCGTCTCGAACGTCAGGCTGCATGACCTCATCGAGGCAGGCCTTGCCAAGGCCAACGGCGAGGCGTGTTGTCTTATACCACCCTTGGCGCCAAGCGTTTGGAAATCACCTCGTGTCAACGCTTACAGCCTAAGTATAAGTACAATTGCATGCCTAAGTATAAGTACAATTGCATGCCTAAGTATAAGTACAATTGCATGTTGTATTCAAGTTCACTTGGTCAATATCATTTCGTCGTTTTGCACCACAGGGCCCGCGGTCATCTTCTCGTACACCTAGAGCAGCTCCGGCGACGCTACGTCGCTGGAAGACGTGTCGGGAAGACCCTAACGCCGAAGCAGCCCAGTTCACGACCATGCCGTTCCTATCCAGCTATTCTATGTGTGGCGGGGTCGAGGACCGATCTGGGAATCGGCCTTGCACGGGGACATCCTTTGGGAAGACGGACGTGGGCTAGGCAGCGGCAGACGACGACGATATTGGAGTCAGATACACTTGAACACGCATGCTGCGGCTGGCTTAGAGACCGAACATACCGCTGAACGGAATGTCGGCCTGCTCCTTGGCAAAGGTCTCGAAGTACTGGTAGATGATCGTGACGGCGAGCAAGATACCAGTGCCCGAGCCAATGGCGCCAAGGAAATCAGCGACCATGGAGAGGGCACCAATGCACATGCCACCGAAAGCCGCAGCTGTGGGGATGTAGCGGTTGAGCACGTGGACGATCGAGGCGTCGCGGTGGCCCTTCATGACCATCTGCTGATCGCGGAGCTGCTTAGCGACATCGCGAGCCGACGAACCCGAGATTTCAATCCACGTCTTGGAGAAGAGAGCACACGAGCCGAGGATGAAAGCTACGTAGATGACGGCGCGAATCGGGTCGTACAGAATCTGGGCAGCACTGCTGGGAGCCGACATGTAGTATGCGAGACCGCCCACAGGGATCGACTGGCCACCGCCGCCCTCAACGTCCTGCCACTTGCCGAGAAGACCGACGAGGAAGTTGCCACCGAACTTCTTGTACAGAAGCTGCGAGACGAAGTACAGGTTGGACACGAGGGCCGTTTGAAGAATGATGGGCATGTTCGACGTGTAGAAAAGCTTGATGGGGTACGTGCCCTGCTGACCACGGTAGCGCTGGTACTTGACGGGAAGGTCAATGCGGAAGCCTTGGAAGTAGATGACGACGATGAAGACGAGAATCGTGGCAAGCAAGTTGGTCACGTTGGGCAAGTTTTGGCGGTAGAACGCTTCCTTGAGGGCGCGCATCTTATCCGAACGCGTGATCAAGAGATGGAAGAGGGCGATAATGGCGCCTTCGAACTCCGTGCCGCGGCCCGTGTTGATGGTCGTGGGGCTGAAGGCCTTCCAGACAATGCTCTCGCAGATGTTGGTGGCAATGAAGAGAGAGATACCCGAGCCAAGACCGTAACCCTTCTGGAGCATCTCATCGAGAATGATGATAAGGATACCGGCGAAGAAGAGCTGAATGATGATGAGGATAGCGTTGCCAGCACCGATCTCGCCAATGTCACCGTACATGCCCGAAGCCACGTAGGCAATGGCTTGGCCGACCGTGATGAGGATACCAAAGAGCTTCTGGGCACCGCTGAAAAGCGCGCGGTCCTCCTTGAGGCTCTGGTCGACCTCAATCATCTTGGAGCCCGCAAGCATCTGCATGACGAGGCCCGACGTGACAATGGGACTGATACCCAGCTCCATGAGCGTGCCGCGGTTGGACGCGAGGATAACGCGCATCCAGTACAGCGGGTCCGAGCTCTTCGAGGTCTGGATGCCGTAGAGCGGGATCTGGCAGCACACAAGGAAGATGAAGAGCGTGATGACGCTCCAAAGGACCTTCTCGCGGAAGGGAATCTTGCGGTCGGGCTGCGCGACCTCCGGGAGGACGCACATGACGGGGCGGATCAGGTGGAGGAAGCGCATCGTTGCCGGCAAATCCACAAATGCCAACCGCAGGGTACCATCGCCGCCTTATTTTATTTCCGACACTCAACTTTTGTATATAGACTCCATATTATTGCATTGGTGACGTGGCGGACTTGTTAACTTGGGGTTTGTATGCCAACGGTAGCCGAGCGGATTGGCTCGATTTTCGAAACGTTTTGACCAATCAGAAACGCGTCGAAAGATCGCAATCCAACCGCAAACCAGGTTTATTTCGACGCTTTGCGGTTGCGAATGGCGATGCTCGCGCGTCGGCCGTGCGGCCCGGCAGCTGATGGCCGCGGGGACTCAGGCGTCTCCGAGAGGACACGCTGTTCCGGGTCGCTCTCGAGCGTCAGCCGTAAACCTTCCTGAACGAGCTCCTTGATGTCATCGAAGGTCTGCTTGGAGTAGAGGGCGAAGGTGGGGAATTTGGCCTTAAACGTGACGGCAGCTTGCGACGCCCACGCACCGCTTTGTACGATGGCAAGTGCATCTTGTGTTTGTGGCTGGCGGCTAGGTACGTCAAATAAGTATGTCACTGAGTACGCGGATTTACTTTGCATGCACGCCGGCGTTTGCCCGGGCAACACAGTCAGCAACGTCTCGCAAGTGAGCAGCCCGGCGTTTGCTCAGGTAGTTGACGAGGAGCCGCATCTTGATACTACCCACCACGACATGAACGAGGTGCAATAGCAGCACAGAACGTTACTTCTTTGGGATGCGAACGACTTGAACGGACTGAGCCTGCATGCGTTGGATCTCGATTGGCGTAAGCATGCTCTGCATCATAACTAGCTGCTCTTGAATCAAACTTAAGTCCGTTAGGCCGTCTGTGGCATTGCGGCGCTGGGGTCGGCGGCGCTGGGGTGGCGTTATCGGCGCATCAGGAACGGGAACCGGTATGCGGCCACCCAGCTGCTGTTTCTCAAGGCGCTGGCGCTCGTGGTCGACCTTGTCCCATATCTGCCCAAGGGCGTGCAGGC
This sequence comes from Achlya hypogyna, assembly GCA_002081595.1. Classification (NCBI taxonomy): domain Eukaryota; phylum Oomycota; class Saprolegniomycetes; order Saprolegniales; family Achlyaceae; genus Achlya; species Achlya hypogyna. Next base: position 24,275 of record JNBR01001800.1, on the reverse strand, counting down.
GCGCCCGCGTGCATGCGATGTACGTTTTACTCGCACGTTGGGCATTGATGACGCGCCAGCGCCAGCGCGCCATCATGACGCGGAAGTTGCCCGACTCCGAGTCGCCGTTGTTGAAGTAGTCGATGAAGAATCGCCGCAGCACGCTGGCGGCCACCGCCAGCTTCTTGCAGTACAACTACTGAGCGTGAGGCGTCTCCGAAAAAGTTCCGGCGAGTACCCGGAACGTGAGACTCCACAGAATGCGCCGCGTCTTGATGATGATGGTGAGCATCGCCTTGGAGTTGGCTACATGGACGCGCCGCCGCCAGAGGCGTTGGATCTTGCATGCCGCTGCGAGCTGATGCAGTTCCTGTAACTTCTTGCTCTTCTCGTGCCGCGTGCGCTGGCGCCAGCGCTCCAGATGGCACACTGTGAGCACGGCACGCAGCCACGCGCACGTTTGCTGTCGCCGCGCCGCGATCCGCTTTTGCGCATTCACTTGCCGCGCGTGTCGGTCCAGGAGTTCCACGCGGTGCTCATGCTCGAGCTCGAGCTGCGCGAGAAACTTGGCGCGCGTCGCCACCTGCTTCTGCGCGTTGACAGCTTTCCTGTGCCCGTCGTTACTGCCGTGGACCGTCGAACGCCTACCGTTGGTCCCGCGCCGCCGCAGGGTCTCGCGCGAGCGCGGCCACGTTCTCGCGCACGATCTACACGGTTGCATAGGCGGACGCCACAACTGCAATCTCGTACATCTGTGCCCTACGTCACCTCGGTAAGCCCTCGCCACCATCGCCGGCAGCACCTTGCCGCGCTTCTTGGACTCCATGTACTGATTGACTTTGGCCTGGAAGTAGCGTTGCATGAGATGACACGATGTGAAGATAACGTACGTGAAAAGCGGTCCATGCCCGTGGGTCGGCGTGCAATTCGACAAGCAGCTCGTGAACCCTACGGAGCGTCACGGAGTCTGCCGCAGAACGTGCTCGTACTTGGCTTCGAACGGCACTTCACGCAGGGCGTGGGGGCGGCCGGGTGAAATGGGCGGCGGCGGGCGGGGGCGCGGCGACCGGTCACGGGGCTCTAGTTGCGGCAGTAGCGTGTGCCTAGTGCGGTTCGTAAAAGCGTTCGTGGCCGAGGACACACAGTTTGTCGAGGATCGCGGCGGGGTCTTGTGCTGGCGCGGCCTCGGCCATCGTAACCCAGTCGCCGACCGATTTGAGGTTCCTACGGACGATGAGTGCTCGGGATGGCATCGGGCGCGAACATGGCCCATGTACATGGCAGCACCGAGAGGCGGATGAACTCGAGAATGTACTCTCGGGGAATGCCCCAGGCTTCCAGAGGGCTGCTCGTCGGCCGCGCGAGGGATGGGTCGAGCAGCGGCAGCGCGCGGGGACTTGAGATCACCGGGAAGTGTTCGGGAGGGCGCGCGGGTGCCGTCTTTGCAACGCGGCGGGGTGGTGAGAGGTCGGCCACGGCGGACCGCACGAGACGCTTGGCTGGAGTTGCGAACACGATCGCAGGGGCCTTGGTGCGTGGACTCGGGAGCGTCGGCGTGCGCGGCGTCTTGACGGCCGCTTTCGGCTGCATGCGCCGGCCGTTCGTATCGTAGCGCACGGTGCGCTTGGGACCGAACGCACCGTCGACCTTGGCGCTGCGGCCTGGCGTGTCCAGGTGGTCGATGATGAAGCCCTCAATAAGCTGCTGCTGCATACGAGATTTCTGGCTCAGACAGGCGTCTCGGCGGCTATAATTAGGCAATCGCGTGGTCGGCGTCACTGGCAGTTGTCGACATGGCGGACGTCGCGGGCGCCATCGCCGCCGGCCGACCAGCCCCAGAGGTGGAGAAACTCGCTCCGGATCCTTGCGCTATCCAGCGCCGGCCAGCATGTCAAACGGTATACAAATTGCAAGACAAAGCGGAGGCGGGCGATTTTATTTCCAACGGCTCGTTGGTTTTGGGTGCTGTAACGCCACGGGAAGCCGCAAGTCCTCGCCAGCGCCGACGATGGAAGAGCTTCCCGGCCATGGCAGCGACGACCACCACACATGCGTTCCATCAAGCGGTGCGCCAGCCGCCAACGACCCTGACGCGCCCACGACGATTCCCCCCGTCGAGCTCTTCAACCTCCTCCAGCACAGCAGCATCGACGTCGTCTTCCTTGTCCTCACCAACGCCGACGTGTCCACGAGCGTCATCTCGGCCGTGGGCTTTACGGAGACCACAGACGATCACTGCAACTTTTACCTACCGCCGGCGGTCTCGGCGCAGATCACCGACAAATCGCGGTCCCGCCTCCTCCTACTTGGTGGCGACGACGTCGCGGTTGCGTCACTCCCATCGAAATTCTCGCTGCTCGTCCACGTCGTCGCGGAGCTGCGTGCGACAGCGGAGCTGCCGCCGCTGCGCGTGCAGCTCGTGGACCCATCCTTCGCGTCCTCGTTCCGACTCCATGAGCCACCCAGCGTGAATCTTGTGCCCACAGCGTCGGGCTGGATTTTTCTCGGCAACAGCGCCGACGCTGTAAGCAATGCTGTCGTGCGCGACCTCCAGATCGACTGCGTCGTCAACTGCTCGAGTTCCTCCCAGGACAAGCCCTTCGGCCACGTCGAGTACTTCGACCTCTCCGTCTCCCGCGAGGACCCGGAGGCCGGCACCTTCAACGCGTTTGATGACGCCGTCGCCTTCATCGCAACGGCCTTCGAGACACATGCGCGACTGCTCGTGCACTCGACGTACGGCCGGTCGCGCTGCTGCATGCTTGTCGTCTACTACATCATGAAGACCGAGGGCGCTTCTCTCGTCGACGCCTACCACCGCGTGCTCAAGGCGCGCCCAGGCATGATGCCCCGCGACGCCATCCTTGGCATCCTCCTCGCCAAGGCCCGCGCACTCCATGGCCCCAGCAACTTTGACGGCGACGAAGGCAAGCCGCGGCTGCGCGACCTCACCCGCGGCGAGCTGCTGGCTCCTGAGGCTCTCGCCGCGCACCGCGCCGCTGTCGCCCATCTCAACGCCGCAGAGCTACGGCAGCTGGCGGCCAAGCAGCGAGCGGCGGCTGCAAGTCGCGAGCCATCGTCCTTTGCGACCAACACCTTTGTGCTCACGAGCACGGCCGAGGCGACGGCCGAGACCCGGCGCCGCGTGGTGCCCGAGACGTCGGTGTCGTGTCGGTGGCTCTTTAACCGGCTGCAGTCGGGCACGGGCATGCTGCTACTCGACACGCGAGAACGAGCCGCCTTTGAGGACGACTCGATCCCGACGGCCATCTCGGTACCGCCACCGGCGGACGAAGGTCGTCGCGCGTCACTGGCCGCTGCCGAGCGCAGCCTGTTGCCGGAGCAAGCGCATTTGTTCACGGCCAAGAAGCGCAAGCTGCGGGAGGTGGTGCTGTACGGCGACACGCCGCGGCTGCCTAAGCCATGGACGCGGCAGCTCGGTGGGCTGCTTGTCGCCGAAGGTGTTGTGTCGAGCGTGCGCTACCTAGACGACGGCTTCACGACGTTCTACTACCGGTACCCGTTCTACACAACACAGTTCTTGTTTGCGGGGCAAAACGCGGACGAAGGGCTCTTCCTGGCGCGCACACAGAGCGGCACGCACAACATCAACTACCCGAACGAACTCCTCGACGGCTTTCTCTTTCTGGGCAACATGTGGCACGCCCAGTCGTCGTCCGTCGTGCGCAACCTCGGCATCACACACATTATAAACGCAAGCCTCGATACAGGAAACGTGTTTGAGAGCGCGGGGGTTGCCTACCACGAGGTCAAGATCAAGGACGACATCTACGCCAACATCGCGGCGCACTTTGAGCCAACGTTCCAGTTCATCGAGCGGGCCAAGCAGGTACGCTCCTGCCTGTAAACGACGGCTAAGAGTGCACCTCTAGACCCAGCACAGCCGCGTGCTCATACATTGCACGCAGGGCATCTCGCGGTCCGCGACGCTTGCGATTTACTACCTCATGCGCGCGCAGCGGTGGTCGCTTGTGACAGCGGTCAACTACTGCATCGCCAACCGCGGCGTGTGCTTCCCGAACCAGGGATTCCTCCAGGCACTGATGGTTGCAGAGCGGCAGCTCTACCAGGCCAACACAGTGCTCACGCACGAGCTGGACGCGCTGCTCGAGTGCGGGCTGCCAGACCAGCCCGTGCCTAAGCCGGCGGTGCCGGCCGACCCCGCTTCCGACGAGGGCTGCCACCTGTGCACCAAACCCTTCTCCTTCTTTGAGTGGCGCCATCGTTGCGGGCTCTGCCGGCGCGTGGTGTGTGCCAAGTGCTCGGGCAGCCGGTTGCTGCTCTCAGACAAGGCCGACGTCGGCCGAGTGTGCGACCACTGCCTCGTGCACCTGTACACGCTGCACCTGCCGCTGCCCTTCCGGCTCAATGTGCGGCTGCTCTTCGCGGACGGCCCGCGCCGCAAAACCCTCTCGGTTAAGAGCCCGTGTTTGCAGCACCAGGTGCTCACCATCACGTACGTGGCTGGCACCGAGGCGCATGTGCTACTCGAGCTGCTCCGTAAGCGCTTTCAGGTGCGCGCCTATGAACTGCTCGACGTTACAGGCGACGGCGTCGACCTGGGTGCCGACTGGAGCCTGCACGCCACCGCGTACCTCGACCTGCCCGACCACGCCGTGCTCTTTGCGTCCATCGGCGAGTCGGGCTCCATTCGACCACCCGCAGCCAGCGTCGATCTGCTGTCGACGCGCCGGTCGCGCTCCTTTTCCGAGGGCCGAGGCCCGCCCACGCGCAACCTCGCGCGACTGCACCACCATTCGTCTCCCGGCTCGCGCGGCGGGAAGCTGCGACTGTCGGCGGCGCCTGTGGCCCTCGACATCACGCGCTTCCAAACGCTCTGGACTACGGCGTTTCCCCGCCACCCCGACGTCCCACTCGACGCGCTGCTCGAACTCGACCCAGAGATGCTTGCGCAGGTAATGCTGGGGCTCTCGGCCATGCAGGTGGCGGGCGCTGATGCCGCCGTGCGCCTCCACCAGCTGCCGTTGAACTCGCATGCGCGCGCCTTCCTAGGGCGGTACCTCGTGTAATGCAACGTCGTGTTATACTTTACTACACGCCGGTGCGCCGGCATTGGTGCACTACGAGCGCCAGCTCCACCTTTGGGATGAGCGACGCTTGCGACCGGCGGGCCGCCTGCTTCAACCTGCGCGTCTTTGAGCCGCGGTAGCAGAGGAGGAGATCGTACCGCGCGGCGGCCGTCGTGTCAGAGCTGTGCAGGAGCGTCGTGATGGCGAGTGCAGCGCCGGCCGTCAGGCAAGCCTTGTGCGCCCAGTGAAAGCCCTGTACACCGACCATCACGTGCACCAGCAGCGCTACGAGCAGGAAGCCGATGCTTGCGCCTGGCTGCGGTGAGCAGAGCGGCAGTGAGGTGCGTACCGTCGGCAGTCTTGCGCAGGAGCGCGAGGCGTGGGGACGGGGCCAGCAGCGCCTTGTCCGAGGCCGCGCGCAGCACCGGCGGCGTGTGCTTGACCACCTGGCATGAGACGGACACCTCGACCTCACAGGGCACAGAGGCGCCGACGAATTCGACCCAGCACGTCTCGTTGGCGTCCCAGCTGCCGAGCAGCGCCTGGGTACCGATGCGCGCGACGCCGCCGTCGTCGAGCATGAGCAGGCAGGCGCCGCCCTGCTTGACGACGCCCAGTTCCACGCGCTGCCCGAAACCCACGTTCTTAGCGACAACAAACTCCTCGCGCTCCGTGTAGTCGTCAACCATGCCCACGAGAGCGATGTTGCGGTGGAAGCTGTGCGGTGCGAGCGGCGTTGGCGCGGCCGGGACTTCGGGAGACGCCGCTTGCGCCGCCTGCCGGCCGTACGTGAGCTTGGGCGTCGGCTTCAGCAGCAGCTCGCGCTGGTCGTTGATGACTGTCACCCACGTCTCGCACGCTGCGCGCTCGTTTCGCGGGGCGCGCATCAGAAGTACGCGCTGCGATGTGAGCGTGATCTCGAGGTACACGAATTCTTTCGCGGTCTCGATGGCGGCGGGAGGCACCTCGGACTCGGCCGCAAGGCGCACCTGGAAACGCGCTGGTGTGTCGCGCTGGAAGGAGGTTGGAAGGTACCTTGGCGATGGCTTTGAGATGCACGCGCTCGCGCTCCTCTCCGAGAATCTCCACCTTGCTCGTGAGACGGAAATACACGAGCCATTGCGGCGTCAGAATGAAGGTGCGCGTGGCCTACGGTCATGTGAGCGACGACCGGATGCAAGCCTGTACCCAGCCACCCCGCAGAGCGCCGTCACCTACAGCGAGTCAGCCGCCAGCGGGCACGGAGTTAGACCTACGGCGCTTGTCGAGGGTACCGCAGAAGAGGATGTCGTGGTGCGGCTGCGCGTGCGTGAACGACGCTCGGATCGGTGACGACTCGGACACCATCCTGCGATTGCCACCGAAGAAAAAAACGTGCCTGCCGGATACGCTACGGAAGCTTCGCTGTCACGCCATGTCCCACACCATCATGGTGTCAACATGGAAGCGCAGGCGGCAAGAGGACAAAGGGAATTGACAGTTAGATCATGGTTACTTGGCTTTCTTAGCCTTCTTGGCCTTCTTAGCTTTTGGCGCCTTGGTCGTCTTGGCGTCGTCGACGAGGTCCGAGAAGAGCTCCTTCACCTTGCGCTTGCGTTCTAGGACAGGGCGCGTGAGGTGCCGCTCTTGCCGAGGTATACGTACCGTAGGTCGATATCCACTTCTCGCGGTTGGTCTTGAACTCGTGAACGTTGCAGTTGGTCAGCACCATGGACGCAAAGTGATTGCCCGCGAGCTTGCTGTCGCTTGCCATGAGCTCCTCGGCGATCATCATCTATGGCATCGTGAGGCACGGCGGCGCGCGCAGGTAGCGAATACCTTGTGCTCGAGGTCCATCGTGTTGAAGCCCTTGATCGCCGAGAACGCGCCGTTGCGGTCCATGGCGAGGGCGGCGAACTGCCCCTTAAACTTATTGAAGAGAGCCACCTTGGCGTCGGTGTTGTCGCTGTTCCAAATGGGCTCCACGAGGCACCGGCTGCCGACCGAGTCCTTGGCCAGCGCAAGCAGCTGCAGCCCGTTCAATCCGAGAATGCTCTCAACGAGCGGCCCCGTAATGGTCGCGGGAAACTGCAGAAGAGTCTCCACGATGCGCGCGCCGGCCACGTTGAGCGAGAGCTTGGCCGTCGCGCCGCTTGAGAGCTCGAGCGCAATGAGCGCCGGTACCACGTCCTTCTGCACAGCGGCGGGCTTCTTGCTCTCCTGTTTGGTTACGGCAGCGCGCAGCGACTTGAAGAAGGCTTCGAAGTGCGTCTTGTAGCGCACGCAGCATTCGGCGAGACGCCAGATGACGCCTGGGCGGTGCATGGACAGCAGCGTCCAGAGCGCGTCCTTCATCTCGTCCAGGACTGCCTCGGCCTGCGCAGCGCTCGGTACGTGTGCGATAAAGTTTTGCACCACGTAGTTCGAAATGGCATGCTCCGAGAATTCGAGCAGGCGGCCCTGCAGGCAGCGCTCGAACACAGCGGTCCAGAGCGTTTCGGGCGCCGTCTGGCACAGCTACACATGGCGTGAGAAAACACCAAAGGAGACTGCGCACCGCTTCGAGAAAGTGACTCGCGACCGTGTCGCCAGCGTAGTCGTAAAACCGCTTTTTCGAAGCTTCTTCGTCGTCCCAGTTGAGCAGCCGATAGACGAGGTCCTGCCGCAGCGCATCTGGGCACACGCGCACGGCGATGGACAGGAACGGACCAGCGTGGTGATCGAACATGAGCTCGCCGAGCTTGTGGTCCGGGGCGTCCATCATCACTTCGACGATGTCCGTGAGTGTGCTCGTGAACTCAGCCGGCACGGGGAAGGCCACGGCGTTGAGCTTCTCGTCATCGCTATACACACATGAGCAATTGCCGTCCCTTGACGGCTGGCTACCTCTTCTTGGGCATGTTGTCGAAGCGCACAGCGCCGTGTTTGCCCTTCTTGCCGCGCTTCTCGGCAACGGGCGCGCGGCCCGCTAGCGCGCACACCACACCGCGGAGGACGTGCGAGGCGCTGACGTCGTTGACGAGCGTGATCCACTCGCCTTTGACCTCCTCGCACATGGTAACGATGAGCGTAGCCATCGTCGGCACGCCCGCGCTGCGTTCGGCGTCATCCTCGGAGGTCTCCTCCGTGCCCTATAGCACGAATGAGGTGGAGCAATGGAGGGCCGGGTACCTCGACTTCAGCTTGCACGATGGCACCGACCTTGGAGAGAATGCGCTGGAGCACGTGCGACGAGTACCGATTCGTCCACAGGTGGCTGTAGTACCCCTCCATCTTGTGCACGAAAAAGCAGAGCTGGCGCGGCGTCATGTGCTCAAGGAGCACCTCAATGATCTCGCACGCATGGCGATCCGAGGCTGCGCTAGCAATACGCGGCGCGACTTCCTCCAGCACGTTCCAGAGCAAGAGGGACTTGGTGTCTTCGCCGTCGTCAAGGTTCTCGAGCAGCGACGTCTTGACTTCAAGCAAGTAGGCGGTCGTGTCGGGCTCTAGGCGACGCGGTCGCACGCGTCTATCCAAGGTGCATGAGTCCACGGATCCCATCGCCGCCGTGCCGTACTCGGGCCGGCCTGTGCTGTTGCTGTTGTCGTCCGCCATCTCTCGCGCCGATTGGATATGCGCGAATGACCTTTTGGGGCAAATGATTGGATGGCTTCGCTGGGCTCCGGGTTTGCTCCGGGCAATGAGCACATTGTATGAAATTTACCTACAGTATAAAGCCTGTCGTACTGCTGATATAGTGTGATGCCTTAGGATTGCTAAGTGTCGGCGCTCGTATCGTCGAAGGCCGCGCGGTCTTGAGCTCTGCCGCTCCTGTGCTTGCAGGCAGCATTTGCGCATTGCTGGGAAGGGTTGTGCCCAAAGCTCGCGAGGTACAGGCACGGGTTAGATAGGTCTATCACACTATTCACAATTATTATACTATTCGAAGGAGACACGATGCAGCCGGAGCGGCACCCGGACTCGGAAAGTTGAATTGTGGGATCATGGAACGATCGCGCCGTGGAGCTCCGCGAGGGCGCAAAGCCAAGGGCAAGGACGCGGACGCCGAGAACAATGGTCTGCGTTCGCCGCCGCCCCGGACCCGCACCTTGCTGCAACAGGAGAAGGACCATGATAGCGCAGCCGTGGACGACTCGATGTCGGAAGACGACATGGATGAGAAGGAGGCAACGACCGCGGGCCTACTGCAGGCCCTGACAGGCCATATCGACGAGGCCGAAGCCGATATTCTTGAAGAGCAGAAGTCTGGCAAGAAGTCGCGCCACAATGAAGACCCAGATGATGAGGAAGAGAGTGCAACCGAGTTTCGCGATCACATGCTCGAGCTCAAGAAAAAGGTGCAAATGATCGAGGATGGGACCTTCGCTGAGTACTGCCGACGATGTGTCGAGTTCAAAGACGATCGCAGCCGCGCGCTGCAAACTGCTCGTCAGCACCGCGAGCTCCAGCTCAAGAATGTCCAAGATCTGCTCCTCTTCGACCATCAAAAGGCCGACGACCTCTACGCAACGGGCAAGGAATGCGTCAAGCAAGACATGAAGGCCCACGTCACAGCCATGCTCGCAGATGTGGCCGAGCAACTTGCAGAGCTCGGCGAGGAAGATGCCACGGAGGAACCCGTAGCAAAAAAGCTCAAGCTCGCCGACGGTACACTCAGATCTGGCTCTGGTAGCTCATCACCATGCGTCAGGATGCTGGCCCAAATCTGAATGCAGTCTCTCACTCAAACACATTCAAGACGACATGGCGACCATTTGCCACGAGTGGAAGGACTCCCCGGTTGTCAACGACGCTCTCGAAACAGGTATGTAAACACCCGTCCTGCGTGTCATGATCCTCTGGCAGTCACGACCGAATGCGCACGGGGCGTGCTGACGTGCGGCAAGTACCTCTTTGACGAGGGCGACGAGATCATTTTGTCATCCAACCTCATGCAACGCGAATACGTTGGCACCATTCGCTCGTTCTCCGATGACTCGGTGCGTCTCGTCATCTAGCGCGAGGGCTCATGCCTCGTAGCTCTATGTGTCGCTGAATACGGGCGAGAAAGCGCGCGTGCACTTCAAGATGCTGCGGGAAAAGCGATGCGAGATCAAGCCCTTCCTGCGGGGGAACTCGGGCGTCAAGAGTCTGCAGTCATCGGGCTGGGTGCGCTGCGAACCTTTTTAACGCTGGGTGCATTTAGCTGACTTTGACCTTTGCAGTTCGTGGTCTTTTGAGGTTTAACCTTTTATGGTTAAAAACCTTCTCGTAGGAGCCACTCGCCAATGAACAGCGGTGGCGCTGAGTCTCCCAGACACCTTATAGAATTGACGTCCACATGACGCTCGAAGTCCTATGACGACCCGCGGCTGGTAGGATTGATGGGGCGTCTGGACCGTTGGCATTTAACGCGTTTGACCCTGTTGAACGCTTCGTCGTAATGCTGCTTAAAGTCTCATCGGAAGCCGGAGTTTTTCCGGAGTCACGAGCTTCGATTGGTGGTCGCGTTAGTCTTGAATAATCGCGAGTATGGCCCTGCAGCGCCTTGTCACGAGCGTCCGTCGCTTGATGCAGACCCCGACGTGGAGCATGTTCCCCCAGGTTGAGCTTGCCGCCCACGGCGCGTGTGCCCACGACCACGAGGAGACCGCGGACGAGCTCAACGACGCGCTCTGGCACGCGTGCCCCAAGTCGAAGGTGACGCCGTCGCGCAAGAAGATCCGCAACAACGACCCTTCGAAGCGCCTCAAGAACATTGTGCACCTGCAGTCGTGCGAGCACTGCGGCAACAAGAAACTGCGTCACAGACTATGCATGGACTGCTTCAAGAAGGGCACGTACTTCACGAGCTAGGCGCGAGATAGGTCAGAATAGAAGAGCTTCTTGTGCCATAAACAAGCTAACGAGCCAACTTCCTTGTAACTGTCGCGCATGGACGCCCTCTTTGAAGCCGAGGACCGCGCGCAACGGGCAGAAGCCCGGCGCCGCCGCGCTCTCGCCCGAACCGGAAAAAAGCGCCAAACGGAACGCAAGCGTCGCGCTGCCGAGGAGCAGTGGGCTGAGGCCGCCGCGCGCGCCACGATGGCCCTTGAAGACGCCTCATCGCTTGCGGCCCAGCGTGCCCATGACACCCTCACGCAATACCATGCCTACCAGGCCGCCCATGACGTTTACCGCGAAGCCACCAGTCTCCGAAAGAAAGCTCGGGCGCTGCATCTGGACGAGCGCACGCCGGGCGCTACGCCGATCGCAAGGATGGCTGAGCTTCGCCAGCGCGTGGACGACCACGCCGCCCGTGCAGAGCGCGCGGCTGCAGCCTCCCAGCGGCTTGCAAGCGTCGCCGACCGCCATGAAGCCACCACGTACGCGCCCCGGCGTCGCCTCCGCCGACACATCGTAGGCAGCAATTGGCGGTGGCCGCGGCGAGCGGATGGGCCGACAAGATGCGCGTTGCGCTGCGCGAGGCCAACGTCGGAGTCCTCGAGCACCTCGTCGCTCGTGGCGCGGACGTCGACTGCGAGTGCCACTGTGTGACGCCGCTCATCGTGGCAGTAGCAACAGGACGGCTGGACGTCGCTCGCGCTTTGTTGCAGCGCGGCGCCGACCCCGCCCGCGAGACGGCCGATGGCAAAACGGCGCTGCTTGTTGCCGTCCTCGCTGACGACCTCGACGCCGTCGGCCTTCTGGCGCCGACACTCGCGCACTTGCGGCACGAGACTAAGCACGGCGCGACGGCCATGCTCGTCGCCTGCGAAAAAGGCCGGACGGCTATCGTCGGGCACATCGTTGCGATTGCGCCAGCCCTCGTACGGCCCTTGCGCGACGCCGCTCACCGGTTGTAGGTGCACGCGGCTAACGCCGCTGGCCTCACTCCGCTCATGCAGGCGGCGCGGACCAACCACCTCGCGCTCGTGCAGCTGCTTTTGCAGCACGGTGCCTCGCCGACGCCGACGGTACGACGCCCGCGGCGGCGGTCCCTTATGTCCGTTAGACGCGCGACGGGTGCACGGCTGCCGACCTCGCGCAGCGCGCGGGCTTTCGTGAGACGGCGCAGATCTGCCGAGGAGAGGCCGCAGGCGTCCGCCTAAAGGACATCGCGGGGCAGCACAAGGCCCTGTCGCGGGCGCTGGCGGCGGAGTCGGTGGCAGCGGTGTTGCACCGACTGCAGATGTACGGAACGCTGAGCCCGAACCATGAGTCGCCACTTGGCGACATGCTCACGCTCCTGACCTGCGCAACGGGATCGGTGGCGCAGGTGCAGGCAGCGCTGCAGCTCTGCCGCTGGACGCAGCCCAACCGACTCGGACTCACGGGGGCCATGGTGGCGGCACAGAGAGGGCGGTTGGACGTGCTGCTGGCGCTCGTGGCGGCTGGCGCCGACTTGAATCAGACAGACGCGCTCGGCCGCGACTGCTTTCACCACCTGCACACGAACGGACATGACGCCGTCGCTCGGCAGCTGGCGGCGCACAAACGCAAGGAGCGCCGGTGGTGGGTCCTCGAACTGCCCGAGCCGCGACCTGGGGGCGGCCCCAAAGCGGAGCCATTGCCCCCAGTGGCCAGCCCCCCGACGTCGCCAGCCAAGCCCCGGCCGCTGCGCGCCCTCTGCACGATGTGTCAGTTGCTCTTTGCACGCAAGGCGTGCGTCGAGTGCCAGCTTGCCTACTGTGACCGCTGCTACATGCACAAGCACCTCAATGGGCGGTTTCGCCACCACCACGGCGGGGAAATCGCGCTGCCGACGCCAGAGGTCGCCGCACTGACGTGGGGCGACTCCATGGACACCTGCTGCGACGCCACTGACCAGATGCGCCGCCTCCACGGCGTGTCATCGCGGGCACTCGCGGCGCTGCAGAGTCCGTCCAAGCCCAAGAAGCGCGTTGTCGAGGAGCTCCCCGAGATTGAAAGCGCCATCGCAAACCAGTCCAATTGTACGACTCACCTCCGAGCCCGCTGACGACGTCGGTGCCGTAGACATGTTGCACACGGCGCAACTGCAACTGGCGCAAGTTTACCGCAAGGAAGAGAAGTATCCTGCTGCCACACAGCTGCTGAACCAAATCCTCATCGAGGTGGTGGGCAACGTTGTCGGCGCCGACGCCGCCTTTGTCAGCCGTGTCCACACCGAGTACGGGCGAGTGCTAGCTGTACGAGGACCGCCGGTGGCGCGAATTGAACTGTCGCACATAGGCACAAGGCGACGGCGAAGGCTCGACCGACCATTTTGAAGCAGCGCTCAGCGCGTTGCAACCTGCGGGTACCTTCGACGACGGCGACCTGCTCACCGCCCTCGCCGCCTACGACACGAGCCTGGTACGTCACCCCACTACTGCCGTTGACCTCCGTCGTGGTGCAGGCGGCCGCCGGCCGGCACAACGCCCGTGTGGCGCTCGCTCGGCGCGTGCAACAGAGTCGCGCCGCCTGCGCGCCATGCGACCACCCGCTCGTGCAGCGCGCTGCATCGCACGTGGAGCGCTGCGTCGAGGCTCGTGAGGCCGCGGCCATGGCCACCCACGACGCCCCTCGCGCCGACGCTCCCGCCAGCTTCCGCGAGGTGCTATTGCACGACGCCGGCTTCCGCGCCTTTTGCGAAAGCGTCAACCGCGGCGCGCACGTTGCCTTCTGGTGCGAGCTCGATGCGCTGCCACCTGACGAGCGCGCGCGGCCGCCGGGCTTCGCGCTCTACGCCAAATACGTTGCGTCAAAGAAGGTGCAGTGTCTCCCGACGAGCGTGGTCCGCCGGTTGGCATCGAGCCTCGACCACAGCATTGCGCCGAATGCCGCGGACGGCCGCCCAGGCAAGCGACTCGTGATGGTCTTCGCCAAAGCCAAGCGCATTGTCTTCGAGTATCTCTTCACCACCACATACGCCGCCTACACCGACCCCAGAGGCTCCGTAGACGAGCACAAACGATCAATAGCACGTTAGCTGGTGTCTAAGACCCCAACACCGCAGGTTCTGGCGACCCGGTCACGCGGAGCTCCACACGAAGTTGTGGCGCAGCGTTTACAGCATCGCGGTGCCGGCGTCGGTGACCGTCGATGGCATGTAGGCACGCGTGGGTCTTGGTCAGCAGCACCAGAGTACCGGTGAGCAGCTCGTGTGCGCCGTGGAAGTTGATACGGGCATTGAGCGATGCATGACTTCATATACGCACTGATTGTCGCCGATTGCACTCAAGGACTAGTCATATTGAATGCACAGTTGATGATTAAGAGCCTCGCAACAGCGTAGAAGGCGTCGAAGTCTCGCGAATTGAATGTCGCGACCATCGCATTTCCTGGTTTTTACAAATTTGCGTACTGACTGTGCTGCTCAGCTCATAACACGCACTCGAAGACTAAGCGCTCGGCCTTGGCGCGGACGATCATATCATGTATTGAAAAAAAGTCACGGAAACACTAAGCTTCTCCTGAATGCAGTGTTGCTCCGACGATTCGTCAATCGTCGCGAAGACGCTCGAGCAATGTGGATATGGCAGCCTCGCCCTTGATTGCGTCTTCCTCTGCTCGAGCAAGGCAAATTGCACGAAAGTTGGGAAGGAATGCGGTCCACAGCTGGATGTGATGGAGTACTGGTGCCCCCGCTTGGGGGCGGTGCCACGACCACGATATCGGGCGTGACCTTTGTCGTGTTCACGTCACTAGATACGCGAGACAAACAAGGGTCGAGCCTCAACGGCAAGAGACCAGCCCTGCATAGCTAACGAACCTCGAGCCGCCCAAGAATAACAGCGCGTGGCCTTCATCTTCTTGACGTCGAAAAGATGAAGGCCACGCGTTGCTTTTTCTTAGACGGATCGACGTTCGTCGACGTTTGCATGGCAGGTCTCTTGGCGTTAAGGGTTCGACCCTTGTTTGTCTCGCGTGCCCGAGACAGCACATTCTCCTTGTCTTCCACGCCAGTTTGGAAATGCCAGAAGATCGCACGCAACAAAAGAGCACCAAAACAGAACGGCGCTTTCTCAGGAATGACCCACTCGGCACGACAAATATTAAAAGTGACTCCATAGGACCAACTTTTCTAACGGCATTTGGCATTTATTGAAAAAGTTCGCACCGCGATCCGATTGGCCAAAATGAAATGCAACTTCAACGTGGTCAACCACATATCCGAACGCGAACAGGCAATGGGATGGCGATGTCATCGTGGGCTGACTGATGACCTGCCGCTGGGCTTTCCAAACTCGCAATACAGTAGCTGTGCAGCTGCTGAAGGCCTGCATGGTAATGAAAACAACAGCTGCCCCGGCGACGTCGAGCTTGTCCTCGTCGCGTCCTGCACTGGACAAAGGGAAAAAACTTACAAACGGTACATCGCAGGCGGTGGCAGCCCATGCTCGCGCAGGAGGTCAAAATCCCGCTGTCCCAGGCCGTCGACGAGCATAGCGGTGGCCTCTCGGAGGCTTCTCTCTACACGGGCACCCACCTTGAAGCGACCTGTAGGTGTCGGTCCGCCGGGTGCTGACTGACGCTTGGCCCGCAGCTCTACGTTGCTTATGGTGGCAGCGGTCGGAAAGTAAAACTGGCCTTCGTGACGCAGCATTTGCTCATGCCCAACGCCAAGATCGACACGCGCACTAACGTTCGTGGCATCGGTGGCGTTTGCTCACAGTCGCTTGGACGCTTACACGCTGTGCAATAGGCTCGCATCTATCGATGACAGCTGCAGGTAAAGCGCCGCTAGGGGCGCCTCCGCCGGAGTGGTTGTTGTCGGCCCACCCTTTGAACGAAATAGCGAATAGTATCGTGCATTTTGTTGTGGACCCACGCCAAGGGGGCACTTTGAAGCCACAACAAAGAGATGCCATTGAAAACGAGTAAACGTGAATGCAGGCTGCAAACTCGTGCAATCTGCATTTGGTTGTCACTCCTCAATATCACTCGTTGGTCTGGGCTGTGGCCAAGTCCCGACGGCATCCGGGTTCCGTGCGCACGAACGCCACCGCCAACGTCGAATGCGTGTCCTCGGACGGCATCTACTACGGCCGCCATCTACCGTAGCAATAGAATGACTTTCAAAGTTCCCATACCAAGTTGGAGTATGGCACTGCACTTGCATCGCCGTACCGGAACCGGCCTAGGTCGTCGTGAAGGAGCATCTCGGCAGCACAAAGGACGGCGGCAGACATAGTCGCGGCTGCAAACACATACAAAAGCTTATATCGTACGGCCCTTCCGTGGCCGCCGTAGACGAGAGTAGAGGGGTAAACCAACTGAATTACGAAGTGAATATCCTCTTGACTACTGCCTACATGGGCTGTCTGAAGTGAGTGGGGCCTTGTGCGCGCTGGCTGCATTGGTGGACACGATGTTACCGTGGGTGGGACCCGTGTACAGTGTACTCGTGCGGCGACACCTCCGGATACCCGGGCGAACTGGGAGTGATGGTCGAACTTGATGCGCGTGGGTCTAGAACAGCGGGCACGACATGGGCCCCCGCGGCCTGCGGGGCGAGACCGCGTGCTTGCTGAGCGTGGGGTGCTTCCGGCGACTGAGTGGGCAGTTTCGGGGTGCCCACTAAGGTTGCAGGCGTTGCTGGCGTCTGTAACTCCCCATAGGTGTGTTCCTGTTGGTAGGTCGTCATTCGAAGATCGCCAGAAGCATGCCTCCCTCGACTTCCTCGAGTGTGCAGCCACCCCCAGGAAGCGTCGCCCTCTTTCCGGCATTGCATCTTTCCTCACGAGGACGAGGAGATGGCTACAGCGAGGGTGACACCCGAGGAGCGCCGGGCGGCGGCTCGTGCAGAGGGGCGTGCGACGCGCTCGGCTATGGCGCAAGAAGCAGATGCTCGTCGAGCTGCGAGCGAGCGTGAGTCCATGGCCGCTCGTGCTGCTTTCGCTCGTGAGCAAGATGCCGCTCGCCGTGCCGTCGAGGAGGCCGACGAGGAGGATCGTCGCGCCGCCCAGCGACGGGATGACACTGCTCCGTCAAGCCGGCGGGGTTCGGTCTCGTCGCGGGCCGCGTGGGGCGCCGCCGATCGTGTTCCCCCGTCGCCGTCACCTGCTCCAGCCCCACCGCCGGTGTCTCGGCCATCGGGTTCTCCCCAGCGGTCATCGTCGGTGAATACGCGTCGCTCGACGGATGACGCCGACGTGGAGGGCGACCTTGCACGCCAGCTGGTCACCATGACGCTCCGTGCCCAAACTGCTGAGGCACTCACGGCCCGACTGGCGGATTTTTCGGAGCAGACACGGCGTGAGCCGACCAGCCGTTGCGCATCGGTGAACACTTCAAGTGGCCATCCTTGTCGTGTGCCCGTCGACTCTTGTCGCTTGCGTGCCGCCGGCTTTCACACAGATCAGCCTCGCGCCCCGGGTCCGTGGGCATCCATCCGGCTATGTTCGTCGTACCGGATAAACACGGGGCAGCCCTGCCGTAACACTCACCGTGATTGCCCTCAACGGAAGAAGGCCTCCACGGTGGTGATACCGATAGCGAATGAGGCGTAGTCAAGGGAGACCGATGGTGCGCTACATCGCCGAGGCGATGGAGCACTCCACCAGGTCGACGTCGCCCTCTTCGATTTGTAAAGGGATAACATCGGCTTGGCTTCCTTGGAATTGTGCGATGAGTTCGCCGACGTCGGCCATGGTCGCCCAACGTGTCTTGCCGTCGTCGCATCGTACTAGCCAGCGGTGTTGGAGCCGTCCTTGCCGGTCACGCTGTGGCAATCGTCGGTGTTTGATTACCTCAGTGGCCCTCCAATTGCCGCGTCGGTTGTGTACTGGAGCGCTGTGATCCATCAAGAGATCAAGTTCCGCGTTCCAGTCAACCCCAGACGTGTCGATGTCTTCCAGAAGTGGTTCGCGCTCGGGTTCACGGTCGTAGTGTGGTTGCAACCTGTCGCCGTGCACTGGCGACGGTTACGCCGCCGGTGGGGACTCCCACTCGGTATGTCAGGCCCTTCTTTGATAGTACGACCAGCGGCCCACGCCATCGACTGCGTAGCTTGCCTGGTGGGAGTACGCCTTAGGCGTCGTGAACGATTGGCACCGCAAGCCACACTCGATCCCCGACGGCGTAGTTCTCAGCCCGGTGTCCGCCAGCTGCAATCCATGCTGCATGTTTGCGGTCCACGGCGGCACGGTTGCGTTCCCTTGCGGCAGCGTTGGCTTGTCGGATTTCATCGGCGATCTTCACGGTTTCTGGTAGGATTCGCCCCAGGAAGGCGGCGCAGTCGTCAAACTCGGCATCGTTTCCCCGTTGCAGCATGCGTTGAGTCGGTGTAAACGGCTCTCTTGCAAAGAACGCGTAGAAGGGCGCGTACCCGGTGGCGCGGTGTATGCTTCGGTTATACGCTGTCGTCACCGCGGGCGTGTGCTCGTCCCAGTCGTCGCGGGCCAGGATTAGCGCTCGCAATCGTTCCTGGATGGTGCGGTTCACACGTTCGGCGATGGCGTTCGCTTGGGGCCGGTACGCTGTTGTTGGGCAGTGTTTCACATTGTGGATAGTGTATAGGGATCGGCATACGTTGGCGGTGAAGGCTAGCCCGCGGTCCGACACAAGCACCCGTGGGGCGCCGAACGGTTGTATGATGAAGTCGTGCAGTACCATCGCGGTCGTCGTGGCAGACCTGTCGGCCACCGGAATGGACCATAGGTACCGCGTGAACAGGTCTGTCACGACGAGGATGTACTTGTTGCCATTTGCTGTCGTCACTCCGGGTAGGTCGGAGTGGTCAACTGCAAGGGCATCCATCGGTGCATACCCCATTCGGAGTTGCCCGCTGGCGCCGTGTGTCGTTGCTCGGGGATGCTTTGCCTGTTGGCAGCGGGTGCAGGTACGTATGAAGTCTTCCACGTCGCCACGCATGCCCGGCCAGAAGGCGGTGGCCGACAGCTTGTCTAATGTCTCGGCGGTACCCCCATGTGATTCCCCGACACCTGCGTGGGCGCCGGCGAACAGCTCGCGTCGGATGGAGGCAGGTGCGACCAGGACCGGTTGGGTAGGCGCTTGTCCCTTCCTGTAGGCTGATCTGGCAGTGAGTCGGCACAACACCCCGTCATCCATCGTGTAGTCGGCTGCTGTTTCTCGCCTGTAGGTCACCGGTGGCTCGTCTCTGGGTCCCTCGAAGTATTCGATGAATGTTTTCATCCAGTTCACTCCAAGCTGAGCCTGTCGGAAGCGTTCGTTGCGCTTGGTGGTTCGGTTGTCGTGCGCCGACGGTTCACCTGCTCCAATTGTCGCCACCGTTGCTTCACTGGGAGGTGGGACGTTTGCCCATGGCGGTGGCGGCGCGTTGGTCGTGGCCCAGGCGACAACCGACTCCAGTGGTATGGCTTCCTGCATGTTGATCCCCTGTCCGTCGCTGTTGTGGTGCTGGCGCTGTTCCATGGCCCAGTTTGTCACGTAGTCGGCGAGTGCGTTGTGCTCCCGGGGTACATGATGTAGTACCCACGCGTCGAATCTCCCTAGGAGCTGGGTGTTCGTTGCAACGCGTTTCCGCAGGACCTCTTCCCTGGCAACGTAGATCCGATGTACCAGGTTGTGGATCAGCTCGGAGTCGACAAACGCCACGATCACACGGCTGCCACGGGCGTGCGCTGCTCGGATGGCGGCCTCGAGGCCGGCGGCTTCCTGCTGGCTCACCGTCTCATCTCCGGCGCCGTGCCACGAGCCAGCGTCGATCACATCGCGTCCACGGTTGTCCCACATGCAGTATCCATGTCCGCTGATGAGGCCCCCACGGTTGGCGCCATCGCTGGCGGTGATTACCGCGTGTTCGCCCATCCAAGACCATGAGAACGGCGGTGCAAGGGTCGGTATGTGGGGTTCGTATCTGACGGGGTGCCCTAGCAGCAGCTCCACGGGGTATTGCTGCCGTCGTCGCCCTGTGACGATTTTTAGCCGGAGGCGACCCACCTCGAACTGCCATTTTCCAAGCCGTCCATGGTGCATGGTGTGCTCGACGGCCCAGCGGAGGTTTGCTTCAGTCGTGTACACGTTGATCTCACGCCCATCCAGGTGATGACGCCAGTGCTTGGCCGCGAGGATGAGTGCGAGCATCGCTTTCTCGACGGCTGTGTACCGCAGCTCATGCTCGTCGAGGTTGGTACTGGCGAACCCAATTGGTCGCTCACCCTCCGTTGTTGCTTGAGATAGCACGCACCCGATGGTGGTGAGGTCGCACCCGATCGTGAGGATGATGGATGCCGAGGGGACCGGGACGTACAACCTTGTGATTCCGTTGACAAGCTGGATGACGTCCTGTATGCTCTGGAGGTCCCCACTGGTGAGTTCGAACTCCCCTTTTGGGCTTGTTGCCTTGCTGAATAGCGGGGCTGCGACTGATGCGAATCCAGGCATAAATTGGCGGTAAAAGCTGGCTCGGCCGAGGAACTCGCGCAGATCGTCGGGGCTCTCGATCAGTGGCGTTGTCACGACCTCCTGGATCAGTCGGTCTTTGGTCGAGACAGCCCCGTCTCCTTCCAGTGTGTGGCCGAGGTACTCCATTTGGCTGCATTCCACGCGCATTTTTCTCTGCGTAGGGTCCACCCGGCTTCCTTCACGCGCCGGAGGGCAAGCTGCACGTGCTTCTGGTGGTCCGTGGGGTTGCTTGAGTGGATTATGATGTCGTCAATATACACCTCGAGGCGAATTGACCGATGTAGCCTTGGGATGTGTCCGCCATGAAGGACTGCATCGTCCCAGCAGAGTTCACGCCCCCCATGAGCATCCCAGCCGGTTCGTTCGCCCCACTTTCTGTGACGAACACGAACCTTTTCCTATCATCACCGGCGAACCCCACCTGCCAGAACGAGGACGCCAAGTCCAGGAGCGCGAAGCACCGGGAACTGGCGACCCGGTCAATGAGGTCCGAGATGCGCGGTAGTGGGTTGACGACCACTGTGGTTCGCTTGTTGATGATGCGTAGGTCGTTGACCATCCGCCACTGTGAGGCGTCCGTGGGGTCTGCATTAGGCTTCTTGGGCCGCAGGACGGCTGGGTGGCACCATTGCGCATGCTCCACTGGTCTGGCCAGGCCGTCGCGTACCATCTGGCGGACGATCTCGTCCATGACTTGCTTTCGCTGCGGGTCAAGGGGGTAGTGGCTCTGGCGTGATGGTTCGCCAGCCACCGTGACGGTGTGACGGTACTTCGATGTCTGTCGTACCGCCGGGCGAAGATGCCATCGAACTCCTTGACTAGATCTTCAACCCATGGGTCGCAGTGTGCGTCATCCCCAGCTGCTCGGTCGCTCGGAGCGGGGAGGGCCGTCAGGTCGATACTGTTGATGTCACTGCTCGGCCCGAGGACTACCGTGTTGCGGAGCATTGTCATCGAGATCCCGTGCGTCAGGGCAAAGTCGATGCCCATTATGCTTTCGTACCCGAGCCCTGGGCATACCACGAACGGATGCGCCACAAGGTTCCGCGAACTCGACTTGTCCTGTGCATACTCCGATGTCGTCGAGGCTACTGCCACCAGCGCCTCGTAGCCTCCTGCGAAAGGGCCGCAGCTCAGGCTTTCCGATGGCTGCCCACTGCGCGGCCGAGAGTAGCGACACCATCGCTCCCGTGTCGAAGATCATGGCAGTGTCTATCCTATCGCACTTCGTGGGCACCACTAGCTGTTGGAACCCATCCGTCCCAAGTCTTGGCGTTCAATGTGTATGGTTGCCACTTGAGTCGTCATCGCTGTCCCAACCTTCACGAGGTGCGGTCCATTGGCATGGTCGTCCCAACGCCGGTAATGTGGTCTCCATCGCTCCACCGCTGTCCCCACCGCGTCCCAGGCTGGGTAAACGTGGATCGGACGTCGGGTGTCTCCTTCCCATGCTGCGGTCTCAGTCAGCTCGGTGCTGGCGTGTTTGTGGCCCTGCTCATCCGCCCGCTGGTGGCACTCGGGGCGGTTGCGGCTGCTCTGCTCTCCTGTCTCTCCTTGTTTTGTGTTGCATCAGGCGTCGTTGCCATCTTCCTCATGTTGTTGCACCTTCTCGCTCGTGCCTGGCTTTTCTGTTGCTTCCTGGGTGCTGCCTTGCTTCATCCCGCAGTCCTGTCCGTCCATGTGTCTCTCTGCTCTACTTGCGTTGGTCTCCTTGTCTGTGTTGTCTTTGTTTGTCGGCGTTGCGGGCTGGTTTCTTGCGTTGCCCTGCCTCGCCATGTTCCCGTGACCCGTAGTCGCCTCCACGTCAACCACGATCGCTTCGTCCGTGGTGTTTGTTGAAGAGACATAGGGCCGCATGTAGTTTCCATTCACGTTACCAAGGTCTTCTGTCTGCTCCCCCTTGGGTTTGTGTTCTTGAGCTCGTTGTCGCTCTGCGGCCTTTGGTATCGCTCCTACTGGCGGCCTCCGCCAAAACCCTGGGCGGTCCCGTTCTCTTCCGAGGCGTTGGTCGGCGGCCCGGGTGCTGGCCCATTGGTGCTGGGTTGCTCCATGTGGCTCACTGGTGTGGTCGCCTGGGTGGCGGTCGCGGCCACGGCCTGGGCGGCGGAAGGGTTGCGACGGACTTGCGCGAGCACCGAGCACTCGGCGTCCGTGTGCCCCACGTTTGGTCCGTGGAAGGTGCAGTCGCCTCGTGCGGCCTTCTGGGTGCGGTTGGGGCAGAACCGACGCACATGGCCATACCCGGCGCAATCGTAGCATTGGATTTGGCCCTGGTACCCCGTGGTTTGGGTTGCTGGTCCGCGGCGTGGGTTCCGCATCGTTTGCTGTTGGGTGTGTGCATATTGGACGACGTTGACCTGAGCTGGGGCGTCTTCATCGCTCGCAGTGCAGCCATCTACCACGTTGACGGAGGTCTGTTGCCCCGACATTGCCGGCCCAAGCAGCCCGGTTTTGAGCCGGCTGGCCGTTCGCGTGAGTTGACGCTCGAACTCGGCCCACGAAAGCAAGTCGGCATGCGGTAGCACTGCTATCGCGAGTGCTGGGTCGCGAATTCCGTCGACTGCTTTGTCAATCAGTAGGCGGTCTTGGTCCTCACGACCTGCCACCCGAGCAAACGCCGTGACACGGGACAGGTAGTTGTCTACCCGCGCAAAACCCGTTTTCTCGTTGTAGTGCTGGGCGATGCTGTCGAATAGACGGCTGCGTGCGGCGCTGTTGCCCACGAAGCGATCGTAGAAAGTTTGACCAGTGTTGTCCACTGAGCATGGGTAAGTTCGGTGATCTCCCACCGCTCGCGTGCCAAGATGTTATTCAGCCAGTTGGTTTCAGGGGCCTCCAGTGAGTCAAGCAGGATGAGGCCACAGTGGCCGGGTTCCCCGCCCAGGGCATCGGCACGGGACTCCACGCTTCGGATGTGCATCACCGCCCCGGCAGCGCCGCGGTTCTTGAACCGCGGGATGCGCTCGAATCGGATCGGCGCGATCCAGTCAGTGGGGCGGTGCCGCATGCCATTTTGTTGGGTCACGCGCGTCGTCATCGCTCCAGCACCGCCGTGGCTCGTGCTTGGGCCAGCCGAATCCGCCCGGCCCGCAGCGAGTTGTAGGAGAGGTTCTTCCATCGCTCGCATGTTGGCTTGCGCGAGCTGGTGGTCGCTGCGCATCTGCCCGAGTATGTCACGGACCATGGCGAGGGTCTCGAACACCACCGCCGTCGCCACCGGTCCGTCCAGGGTTCGCTCCTCGGGCTCGACAGCCCGGGTGGCCTCGCGGCTAGGCCGACGGCTATTCGGTGGCGGTGTCGTGGGGGTTCCATCGGTCCCTGGTGATTGAGGGGTCCGCTGCTCGGCCTGGGTACGCGGCGCAAGGAGTGGGTGGTGCAGGTCTTCGTCACTGTCGTCATGCACCACTGCAGTGCGTGTGTACTGCCCGTAGTCCCTGTCTCGACCGAGGCTACGTATCTCGGTGTATACGTGGTCAAGGCCTGGTTCTGGGTCGGGTTGGCTCCCACGGGCCCGCTGCTCCATGGCTTGACATACCTTCACTGCGGGTCCGAGTGCAGCCCAACGATCGCACCCAGGGAAGGTGCGCCGAACCTCAGGGCTGAGCACGTATGCCTCCGGGTCGTGTGCCGTGGGCATCATGGCGCCGGGGCCATCCTGTAGGGCATGGGTACGCGACCAGGCCTGGAATTCAGTGCAGGCTTCGTGAGCAGTTTTGCCGACGAACGCGGTTCGCCATGCTAGCCCTGCAATCGTCAGGTGGGCCAAAGCCACACGGGCCGCACGCCACTCCTACGCGGGACAGGGCTGACCGTCGTCACCGAAACCAAGGTGAAGTGCCACCAGGCTTTGCGTCTCGGATATGCTTGTTGTCGATGGCGACGACTGGTTTCGAGTCGCCATGCTGCCAGCGTGGCCAGTGTATACCAACGCATGGCTGTTCAAGGCTGTGC
>JNBR01000118.1:26744-37311 GCA_002081595.1 Achlya hypogyna | reverse complement strand
CGGTAAAAGCTTAGGACAGAAACGGACAAAACGTACGGACAAATGTCGGCGTCCACTTTTTTTGCTGTGTACGTCCGTGTCCAGTCCGGAATTTATCGCAATTTTTTGTACGTCCATGTCCGTACGGTGTTTCGGGCAGCCTCTGAATGTCCGTCCGTGTACGTAAAAAAACGGACGAACATCGACGGACAGGCCCATACGTACGGACTGGACGAATTTGCAGATCTCTGAGCGAGCCCCAGTTTAGCACTCACAAGGACTTCTTCACACTCACAGCTCAGACCTAACCCTTCCTAGCTTAAGTACGTGCTTAAGTGCGGTAAACCAGAGTAAACCGGACATAGCTGGGGATTAATCGCACATAATTGGGAGGTTTACTTGAGTCAACGATAAATGCATTTATTTTAAATCTGGTTTTTGATAGGGATCATAGTACCTACTACTACACGTTCGCGACGGGTTCCGTGTCAGAAGTTGAGCGACGACTTTCAAAAGGATCTACATCCCCGATTACAGTGTTTGATGGTGGATGCGAAAGAAGACATTAAATGTAGATCGTCAAAGTTGCGCAATATGCATCGTCCAAGTCAAACATGCATCGAATTGTGCCTCCAAAGTTACCCGCCGACAATTTGGTGCAGTTGACATCAGGAGCCTGGCAGATGTGCTGTCTGCGCTTGAGTTTCCCTGCACGAAGCAAATCTTTCACCCCCATAGCACGACGCTCTCTAGCTTCACGCCGACGCTCTTGAGCTTAACACCGAAGCAGCTGCATCACGGTGGACCACCTCGGCTTGGGTACCTGGCTAACGTTCTGGAATGGCACCTGGTGCCTTTTGCAAACATCTTAATTTTTGTATTGAATCGATATTTGCGAGTTAACTGCGCATGGCGCGAGATCTGCGACCAGTTCCTTGAACGACGCGGTCTGCGCCCGCTTGAAGGCGCGTTCTCTTGACAATGTCAGTGGCTAAAATCGCGTTCTTTCGGCTCCAATCATGGCCAATCCACGCCAAAGTAATGACCCGAAGCAAGACTGCCACGGAACTTGTCGCGAACGTATAGTAACTACTAAGGGGTGAGGGGGTTCCGTCAAGCCCTGGTTCCGACATATGACGCGACCCAGTAACCGAGCCCTCGGTATAAGTCTCAAGGTATCGGAGACCCCGTCTAAACTGAGGTGCGTACGCTAGCTACCCTGTCACCATCAAGCATCTCGTCCTTGTGCGCAGTCGCGAGTTTGAGTTTTCGCCGGAGCTTCACCCGCACGATGTGCATGTGCTTTCTTCTTAAAGCTGCTGACGTCAACCATCAAGTGCAAAAACTTCTGCAGTTGGCGAATTGCGTTACAAAGGCCGAAGCCCAAGCTGACGACGAAGTTGGGACGAGACAGGGTACGGCAGTTTGATGCCGATGAAGGAGGCAGGTCGCTCTTTAGCCCCGGCATTAGACTCGATTTCAAGGGACGCATTGCTACTTATCGTTCAACCAACACGGTTGTCACCATTGTCAAAGGTGTCTGCGTTCAGTTTCTTGGGACTGCCCCGGGCACTCAACAAGCCGCGAGGCACCGTCCTCTGTCACGTTAAACGGCACCCTTGTGATGGCCGAGATGACATGCATGGCCGCCTCAATGTGCTGGCTCGAGGTGTTCAGCGGCACTCGCAGTAACGACGGGCCGCTTGCAAGCGCCATGTACACGAGCAAGTTGTCAGCTAGGTGCTCGTCCACACATGCGTCCGTCGTCCAGACGCGGTCGATTTCGGCCACAACGTCGGCAACGGCATCAGCCGCAGTCGCTGCTTGAATGCAACTGCCCGTTAGCACGTTGCCGTGTGTCAGCTCGAGCGTCACATGAAGCGCAATGCGTAATCCGCCTTTGGCTTTGAACGACTGCACAGTCACGGCGCTTTCAAACGGCGGAAACACTCCAAAGCGTTCGTGAATACCGGCAACGAGGATGTCGTGGCACTCCATTGCCGCGCCGACGGCATCGCCGGTTCCATACACGACAATCTGGCTCTGGACGCGACTGGGCTCGCGCGAGCGCGTCGCCAGCTGCAGCGGCTGGATACCGGCGGGGCCAACAGGTGGCACGGTCACAATGACGTGGCCACGGCCCAGTGGCATGAAGCCGCAAGCGCGCGTCTCGATGGAGAGCGTAATGCCCATGCGCGCCAGCAACAGCGAGAGGCCGGAACACCAGAAATCCATCGGTGGACTGAAGGGCACGTGGGTGCCGCCACGCAGCGTCAGGACGGTCGGCACTGTCTCCGAAGCTCGTACAAGCAGTGGTAGCACGCCTTGGAGAACGAGTGACAAGCTACCAGCACCGTGCAGATCCTTGACGTAGGCGCTGGTCCGCGGCGCCGCTCGTGGGCGGACGCTCACTTGTGTCGAGAGCAGCTCGAGACCTTCGAAGTCGGCACCCGAGATGGCTGCCGCCAGCTCCAAGCCACCAAGGTGTTGCCGTGCGAGTCCTGGCTTGGGCCGGTTGGCGCGGATTGAGTGGACGATGACGGGTGTGTTGTTCAGGACGGCGAGCGGCGCGGCAAGGCGAAGGATTTGGCCGCCGCCTTCGAACAGCGAACCGTCGATGGACACGGGAGCTGGCGGTCGCGTGGGTGGTAACGGCGGTGCCGGCGGTAGCTGCGCTGATGGCGCCGTGCGAAGCTGGAAGAAGTGCAGAGCATTCGCCGTGTGGCGGCGGCGATAACCGCCGGCGTAGTGCCGGTGGCCGTTGCGATCGTCTCGAGCACCGTATGAATGTCGCTCGGTTCGCAACGCGTTCGCTTTTGGGACGGGTGCATGAAGGGTGCATCTGTCTCGACCAGAAGTCGGTCGCGCGGGATGCGGCTGAGCAGAGGCCGCAGGTGGCGCCCCCGCTGCGGCATTGCCACAAAACCTGTGACGCCGAGGTAAAACCCGAGGCCGACGTAAGCGTGCAACTCTCGCTCTGATCCAGTGAAGCAGTGCACGACGACGCGGTCTGAGCGAAGGCGGCCGGTCTCGAGGAAGGGCATGAGGACGCTGAGGAACGAGGCGTGGGCGTCACGCTCGTGGCAGAAGAGCGGCAGCCCGAGCTCGCACGCTAGCTCCACTTGAGCTCGAAAGACGCGAATCTGCGCGTCTCGCGGTGAGAAGTCCCGGTTAAAGTCCAGACCGCACTCGCCAACAGCAACGGCGATGTCGCGGTTGGCGACGATCATCGCCCGTAGCTCCGCCACGAGAGACTCGGGGCTTGCGCCAGCATTGTGAGGGTGGACACCGACCGTGCATGCTAGCTGAAGCCCCAAGTCGCGCTTTTGAATGCGGCGGATGAGTGCGATGGTCGCCGCGCTTGCCTTGAGGTCCGTGCCCGTGGCAACGAGGGTCGTGACGCCCGCCTTGACGGCACGGTCAAGAACTGTCCATAGGTCTTTGCGAAACTGGCTACGAAAGGCCGTCATTGAGCTGGACCTGCCATCACAAACAAATCACGTACCCATGGGCGAGGTTAAGTCCAATGTCGACAATGTGCGGCATGCTGGCAGATGAAGGGAGTCGATGCGATCCTGGAATGGCACCGGCAGGCACTATCAGGCGGGACCTCAGTTAAGACCTTCATTCACAATGGGGCTTAGGGATTGGCTAAAATAGATGGGTTTGGCGCGAGGCCATTGGGCAAACCGTGGAATATCTTTCCTAGAGCCTCGATGCGCGTGGTGCTGCGATGCCACCTGCGACCGTTTGGACCCCGTCGCACGCATTGGAGGACGAAAACTTAACAGCTCGCTCCGTCAGAGTCTGCTAAGTGTCTTTCGTCGTCTGGCTGGGAGTGCACTTCGCCGCTGCTGGGGCAGCTTGTGGCATTGTCGCTGCTTGACCAGCATTCCGCAGCGTTCTCGTCGTCCGGTGCCGCACGAGACTCCTCGGCCTCGTTGCGAACAGCTTCGGAAGCGATGTTGCCATCAGTGGCGCACAAAACTAGGCCTGGTTGTTCGTCGTGGGGCGTCGTGCTGGTAGTGACGCCGGATGTACTAATCGTCTGCTGTGCCGAGCAGCTTAGCGCCGAGTCATCAAAGGAGGTGGGACAATCCTGGCTTGCACTGGGTGCCATGGGGGCTCTGTCGTCGGCATCATTCGTATTGGTGTCGTGGCAAAGTTTATCACGGGGGCTACTCGAACGTGTATCAATCTGAGATTCAGATGCACTGGAGAGCGAAGCCTCGTCATCTGCACTTGCTCGGTCGTTTCGCAGTGGCCTGGAGTCCGAGATGGCGGCTTCATCGCTTGGCATGCCTTTCTCTATCGCAATTACTTCCCGCGGCAGCGTCGACGCACCCGCCTCGGAAGCACCGAACGCGTTGCTGTGCGCGGGAGGTGTTTCCACGGCCGCGTGTGTCTCGGCAGCTCCGATGGATTCGACGTTAAATTGCTCCATCGTTGCTGCGGAGGCCTCGTCGCGGTCGATGTCCACAGACACATGAGCTTCGGTGTGCATAGGTTCTCCAACTAGTTCGATCGTTGCAGGGCCCTCTGCGTCCACTCGCGAGGTGTCGTGCGCCGGCGTTGTAACTTCCTTCACCAAAGCTGCGTCTGCAGCATGGACCAACTCTGTCACTGCCTTAAAGCCTTCTTGGACTTCAATAGGATTGTAGGCCAGCGATGCCAGCGTCTCAGACATTGCTTGCGCATCTGGAATTGCCACAGCTGGGAAGCTGAATGGCTCCGTGCTAACTTCGGGGTTCGCAGCGACCTTGGGAGGTTCGTTGAATATGGGCACAAACGCCACGAGTGTGTCGGTGGGTGCTGTGTCAGCGGCGCCCATCGACTCGGAGGCTGCTTCCGAGAGCTCGGCAGCGTCTTCAGAAGCAGCGAGTGCCGCCGTCGCAGCTTCGGAGGTCAAATATGTCGTCTCTCTGGTTGCTGCAACTCCGACGTGCTCAGGTATTCCTTCGAAGGGTGTGGCATCTTGGACGGTGTCATGCCCTGTCCTTGTCAGCACTAGGGCGTCGGTGACGCTAGATAGGTCCGCATTTGTATCGGGGTTGTGCCCGTCGTAATCCGACACCGTGGGCTCTATCATCACTTCAGCTTCCGTGTGACCCATTGTAGCGAGGCCAGATTGCTCCAGGGTGGTTCCAGATCCCTTGGGGGTCTCTGGAGGATCGTCGTGCGCTAGAACGGCAGTCTCCCTCACCGGATCTACCGCGCTGCTCATTGTTTCTGCAACCCGAGATGGCTCAATCGCGGCTACGCAGTCGCCAGCGTTACTTGGTGGGAAGTCCTGCGGCGGTGTTGCAATTTTCGTCTTCGCCGCCGAGAATACCGCCGCCGCTGCGGATTCTTCCTTGGCAATCGTCAAGTCCTTCGACACTGCTGCCATAGTCGCAAGGTGTGCCTCGGCACCAACGGGTGGAGCAATATCGTCTTGCGGGTCGTCGTGCGTTGGGGCAGCAAGCACATCGGTGTCCACGGCCACTGCCACGACAGGCGTCTCTGCAGTTGCCTCAACGTGCTCCTCGTTGCTACTCGGTGGCGCGATAGCTCGGACGCCGTCGGCACTTCCCGCCCAGCTTTTGGCATCGTCCAAGACACTTGCATCGCGATCCACAGATGTATCGCCGAGTCCACGCTCCAACGCGCTCAGCCAGGAAACCGTAGTGGCGGTGGCAGTTGCCTCAGCGGGCTCTGACTCAGCACTGAGATCTTCTCGTCTAGAGCCGGCGTTGTCATGCACCGTCGGCGCATCTGCGACGATGTCGGCGGCGGCCGGCAGGATGCCACCAATATCAGCAAGGGGTGGGGAATCCCCCGAGGAAATGTCATTTTCTTGAGCCGCACAATGGCCTGTTGCGTCTCTTTGGTCTACCTCCGGGGCCTCAGGAATGAAGCCATGTTGGTCGCCACCAGTGTCGATGAACGCGGCTCCTGCGGTTTCACACGAAGCATCGTTCTCCAGGCTCTTCTCGGATGCGGCGCTCGTCATCGCCACACCTTCTTTACCGTCACTGGCCAAAGCTAGGAGTTGGGAATGCCTGTCGCTGAGCAATTGCGGTGTTGAACGCTCCTTGTGAGCTTCAAAAGAAGTCGCGACGACGGCGGTGGCCGTTGGGTCCGCGTCGGAAGGTATTGGTGATTCGTCGACAGGCACGTCTGGCTCCCGTCTAGAGGTGTCGTTCTCCGTAAGAGAGGTAACATCCTCTTCGGCGGTGCCGATTGTGCCTTCTCCACATGTAGTATTCTCGACTGCATCATCCCCGTCGCCAGCTTCCTCATCGCCATTGGCATCAGTGTCTTCGTCGTCATCGCCACCGTTTCGATCCTCGTCGCCTTCATCATCGCAATTGTCATCGCTGGCTGCGTCGCCATCGCTGGCTGCGTCGCCATCGCTGGCAGCGTCGGCGTCCCTGGCTGCATCGGCGCCATCGTCTTGATCTACTCCGCTGCCCGAGTCGTCTCTCGCGGCTACGTCATCGCTCGCCACCACGTCGTCACCGCGGGTCTCTTTGCCGAGACAAGGACCTGCAGCTTCGTACTCACAATTGCCCTCGTTGGCAGCGACGGTTGATGGAGGGCATAAGGCTTCTAGTTCGGGTGCCACATCCGTTTGATGCGTCTCTGCCGCTGCCACCGCCTCCTCGAAAGGTGTCGTCGCTGCTGCTGGTTGTGCATTCAGAATAGAAATTTCGCTCATTGCTTCGTCGTCCGCGGTACTCGTCACAGGAAGGCATTCGTCGCCTGTGGCGACCTCGCTAGCGCCCCATACGTCCGTGTCGTCGTCAGGGGCGACCGTCTTCTCATCGAATTCACACGCTGCCTCAAAGGCGACGCCGACGCCCTCTGTCGGTGAGACGGACATGTTCTCACCGACGTCGGTTGGCAACTCGTCTTCATCGCTGACAGACGTTGCCTCGACAAGGTGTCCGTTCCCGCTTGCGTTGGCAGATGCCGATTCGGGTCGCTTGCCTTGAGTGCTGTCAATTCCAGATAATTCATCGGTCATGCCAATAGGCGCTGGCTTCGGCACGTGCACATTGAATCGACGACGCCGCCAACGCCACGCAACTTGGATTTTGGCTGCCGCGGCTCCGCTAGCCGCCAGTTGCCGCCGATCGCGGTAAGAACGGTATGTGCTCTGCACCGCGAGTGCTGCCTCCGTTTCCTGTAGAAAGACATGCCACTGCCGCCACCGCCCCTGGATGGCGCGGGTGGCTGCTTTAGCACGCCAGAACCGCCGCCGAAGGACGAACATGTGCAACCACGCCCCGAGCGTTCGCTCGCGCTGTAGCCGCCGCCGAGTACCACGGCCTCGCGCATGCCGCTGGATGATCACGGCAGCGTCCATGCGGGCGACGCGTCGGCGCCACGCCCGTTGAATCGTGACGGCAGCGGCGGCAGCCTTGAAGGCGCGCCGGCGCAAGACATGACGTACTAGCTGGGGGCGAAGAACTCGGTAGGCACCTTGAAGGCGGCGCCGCCGGTGCTGCGCCACGAATCGGCGTGCATACGCCTGCACGAGAACTAGCCACGATCTAGCGCTGGCGATCGGGGGTAGCGTACCGATGGCCAATTTGGCGTGGACGAACTGCACTTGCGCCTGCCACCGACGCACCTGGGCTTGCACCGCCCTCGCCGCCGTAAGGCGTGCAGCGTACAACTGGACAAATTTAGAGCGACACAAAAACATACGCACGAGCCGCTGAAGACGCACGGCCGCGCGAAAGACGCGGAGGTCGGCACGGAACCGGACACGCGTGAGTCGCCCTCGCAAGCGCGACTGCAGCAACACGACGGCAGCCGCCCGCTGCATCTTTGCTGCTTGGTACCGTTTTTGCTGGAGGCGCATGCGGACTTTGGACTGCAGCAAGATGGATGCGGTTGTTTGTGCGAGACGCGCAGCCGCGCGTTGGTCCTGCAAACGAGCTTGGCGCGCCAACTCCAGCCTACCTGTACGTTGGTACACCACAAAGGGGTGCTGCCTCACTCAAGGGCCGACTGGACGACCGTCGACCGTGTCGTCTGCGCCTGCTTGGCGCGCTGCTGCGCCTGCAGAGCGGCAGTAGCCTGATGCAGCTGGGCTTGGAGGATCTCGCACCGCTCAGTCTGTGCCGCCAGAAGGCGCTGGGTCTTGACCGCGTCGTCCTCGAGCCGTTGGCACCGCTCCTGCCCCAGCAATCAGCAACAGCCGACGATTCGGGCGTACATTGAGATCGGCATGGTCGGCGTACAGCTGGTTGTGGACGCTTCGCAAGGCCGCGGCTTCCGCCGAGTGCCCGAGGAGCTCCGGGTCAATTGCGGGGGGCAACGCGACGTCGCCGGCGCCGGCAATCTCGGGCGACTGCAGCTGCAGGCGCAGCAGGTGGTCGTTGAGGTTGCGCAGCCGCTTCACCTCCTCCTCGAGCATGACCAGTTTGCCTTGAGCAACAACGTCATCGTGAAGGCCCTTGGGCGGCATTTTATGCAACAGCGGGTGTTGTGCAAGCTGGCGGTCTTGGTGCACCTGGCGCTTCAGCTTCTCTGTCCGGCGCTCGTGATGTGCTCGGGCCAGTCGATGGGCCGTCGCCGCTTGGCTAAGCTCGGCGCGCAGCTGCCTGTTCTCCTCCTTGAGCGCGAGGGGCGACGCATCGTACTCGAGCGCCAGCTGCGTCGTGTACCAATCCGTGTGCTTGGTGTACATCGGGCGGGCAGCTTTCGTCCGCGACGCCACGGCGTCCGGCTCTACGGTTTCGGGCTCGTTGTTCTCTGGGACAGCTTCTTCCGAACCTAGCGGAGCCGCTTCCTTTGCTGCCAGCTCGGCCACGAGCTGCGCCACACGTGCCTGGAGCGTGGCCACGAGTTCATGCAGCGGCGGGGTATCCGCGACTTCAGGCGTTACGTTGTGCTCCAACATGCCCATGACGTACTCGTCGAAGGATATTTCCTACGCTCGTAGTAAACGTTCGAGCCCGGTGTTATGGCGCACCCCGTCACCATTAATGTCGAGGGCCGTGTAAAGGGCGGTGACCTGCTGCTCGACGGAGCGGGTGTCGTTTGGTGCCAGGAGCGCGTGTTGCAGCGCCTCGCTGGTGCGCAAGGTGGCCGAGAACTCGGCCAGTGAAATGCTACCGCTGTGGTCGGTGTCGAGCATATAAAAGAGCTTTTTCCACTGGCTCAATGCCGCTGTGGTCGCGACAGAAGGCGTGGCCGTTGGCCGAGCCGTGGGTGCGAATGCCAAGCGAACTTGAACGGCGCCGACGTTGTCTTTAGTCTGGCGGTGAACGAGAGGGTGCCACGTGTCGGGTACAGGGTGGCGCAGCACGTCAAGCAACCCCACTGTAGCCGTCGCGACGACGAGTGGTCCTTGGGCGACGCTAACTGTGACGGTAGGTAGGACCGACGCCGCCTGCGCATTGGTGACATGGAAGACAACTGCGGTGCTTGGTAGCCCGTCGAGCCGGTGCCGCAGCGGCGTTGGCGACGTGAGAAGCGCCGGTGGCACATCTACGTCGACAGTATACGGAGCGTCTGTTGCGTCTGCCGACAACACGAGTTTGAGCACAGAGACCTGTAGCGCCCCCTGCGTCTTCGACACGAACACGCCCTTCAGGTGCACATGGCCGACGCTGCCCTCGAGTGGCAGCCAGTCATCCAGCACCAGGCCATCGGTCACCGCGGTGGCGGCGGTGGCGGCGGTCGCGCTTGATTGGCCCAGGGCGCCTTTCGAATACAAGCTGCAAGCAATTGCGATTGGGAGGTGCGGCACGTTCACAACCACGGACTCTGACCACGCGGGACAGCCGTCGGTCAGCTTGTACACCGACGACTTGTATACATCGCGGTCGTCGGCGCTCAGACGTAAATACGGGTTCTAACACCGGCAGTTAGCTCGGTGGGCCGACAGATGCCACCTTCCACGACCGTGCAATCTTGGCCTCGAGCGGGTCGAGGTACAGCTTCCCGGCAACGGGCCGCGGTGCACTAGTAAATGCAATGGAAATCGCCACGAGGAAGCTGCCGAGGGCCACCCACTGCCGAGTGGATGCTTGTAAAGCAACAGTGCCCGAAGCGACGCGCTGGCTGCCTTGGTATGCATCGAGTCGAAGCGACGTCGCGCCTCGTGGCAGACACACCTGCGGTTCGGACTTGGTAGCGCTGGTCGTCGTTGCCTCCGTAGCGCTACCAACAGAGCAAAGAAACACCGTCGTTTGGTGCCACAGTGGCTGGTTCTTGACGTCGTGAATGGTGACAGTGACGCCGTCGTCGCCTCCGTGGGAGTCGATGATCGGAGTCGACGTCGGGTGGACAATGGCATGGAGATGAACGTTCACGACCCCCAGCCGCTCGAGCGTCGGCGCCATGGCGGGCAGCGCGAGGATACCCAGATGCCCCGTCGCAGTGATGTACGCAAACAGCGGTGTCGCAGCCTTGGCTACGAGGAAGGGACTTAATGCAGCCGCCTACAAGCGGCTTACCCAGCGGCTTTTGGGTTGCCCCGTCGACGACATTAATGGTAACCATTGGAGTAGCGTTTGCGTCCACGGCGATACTTTCAAAGGTCAAGGAAGCGTTGAAGTCAGCGCGCTCGAGGAGCACCGTACTGGAC